>APFE031390732.1:0-18244 GCA_000404065.3 Pinus taeda | reverse complement strand
AGATCAAAGTTGAACAAGAAAAACATCAAAAGTACATAGTGACAGAGTTAGAAGGCGAAAACGAGCCTGTAGCATATAGCAACAACATAATAATAAATTATTCTGTTGAGTCATTCTTAGGAAATATCAATGATCACACTTCACCTTTCTTGGAAAATTCCGTTTTATCTCAGATATAATTTTTTTCTCAAACTGACACTTCTAGGTGTATCGATTTTGTAGATAAACCAGTAAATAAAACCTTGTTTTGAAAATTATTTTTCGATGGTTCTAAATCCAATGATGGAGCAGGGGTAGGTTGTATATTAGTTAGTCCAAGAGGAGAAGAAACCATGATAGCATGTAGAATTGAATTCGATTGCACAAACAACACCACTGAATATGAAGCATTGGTTCAAGGGTTATACAAAGGGATTAGACTTACTATCAAATACCTTCAAGTATTTGGAGACTCTAAGATTGTCATTAGACAGGTAAGAAATACTATACACTACCTGTTAAGGAATTTGAAACACTATCAATCCTTTGTACAAGACTTGACCTCACACTTTACAACGTTTAATATTTCATCTATTCCGAGACTCCAAAACACTAGCACCGATCTTCTTGCTAATGTAGCTTCCAATCTTATTCCATCAGAGGGCTACAACCTAGATAAATTCTCTATTGAATTAGTTTTTAGACCCTCTATTCCTGATAACATTACCAACTAGAGAGTCTTCAACAATGACCGTGATATCGTGAGTTTTCTTACTTCAGAAGGCTCTTACAATGATGAGATAATTGACGAAGACCAACATGACAATCAAGTGAAACAAGAAAACAACAATAATGCTATACCAAAATCCGTAGTCAAGTTTGAGGACCTATATGACTTAAAGGATAGATTTAAATGATCCACCAATTCAAAACTCCATAGTTTGACTCTGAGATATGAATTAATCAATCTGGGGATGGACATGAAACCACAGAACATCAACCTAGGTCTTGGTCTGACATCTGAAGAAAAATCAAGTTTTATTAGATTGTTGAAACAATACAATCTGAGTTAAACAAATTACTAAGAGCCAAGATTATTTTTCATGTTAGATATTCCAGATGGGTCTCCAATCTCGTCCTAGTTAGAAAGAAAAATGGCGATATTCGGATTTTTATAGACTTTCGCAACCTCAATAAAGCTTGCCAAAAGGATAATTTTCCATTTCCCCCCATGGAACAGATATTACAATCAGTTGCAGGGTCAGAGTTAATGTCCTTTTTAGACGGTTTTTCAGGGTATAATCAAATCTTAGTCCACCCGGATGATCGATTGAAAACTATGTTCAGAACGAAAATGGGGCACTTATGCTTATCAAAAGATGCCATTTGGGCTAATCAATGTTGGTGCCACGTTTGAAAGAACCATGTAAATTGCGTTTAAGGGATTAGTAAACAGGCCAGTGGTAATCTACTTAGATGACATAACCGTATATTCTAAAAAACGTAGTAATCATCTAAGAGACCTAAAACAAATCTTTCAACATTGTCAAAAATATGGAATTTCACTTAACCCTAAAAAACCTTTTTTTGCATTGAGTTAAGGAAAACTTCTTGGATTCATAGTATCCAAATCAGGAATCCATATTGACCCAGATAGGATCAAGGAAATTTCTGAGATATCTTTACCCCATAATAAAAAAGCAATGCAGTCTTTCCTTGGTCAGATGAATTTTGTTAAGAGATTCGTCTCGAACTTCTCAAGAATTGTGTCACCCCTCCAAGCCATGATAAAAAAACTCTCTCTTCAAATGGGGTCATTCCGAACATGAAGCATTTAGCTTGATAAAACAAACATTTATAAAAGCCTCATCTGTAGCAACGCCGAATTTTTCCAATCCTTTCAACCTATATACATTCGCCTCCGAGAAATCATATGTTGCCATACTCACACAAGCAAATCAAGATAAATTTGAAGCCCCAATTGCTTTCTTCAGTTCAAATTTACGAGGAGTTGAATTAAATTACTCTGATGTTGATAAATAGGCTTATGCTATTTTCAAAGCAATTAAACACTTCAGACCTTTCCTCCTCAAGAATCACACCAAAATAATAGTACCATTTCCAGCAGTAAGAAATCTTTTGGTACAAAAGGATGTGGGCAAAAAGAGAGAAAATTGGGTCATGACCCTGCAAGAATATGATGCTGAAATTAAACCAGCAAACATCGTAAAAGGTCAAGGTTTTTGTAGGATGTTGGCAGGAGCATCGAACATATCAAAGTCACAGCCTCCAGATAGTGAAGTAAAAATTTAAGAGGTAAGCCTAAATGACTCCGAATCAAGATATGATGATATTATTTTCTACCTAGAAAATGGATATGCCCCTCCACATTTGAATTACACAAAGAAAAGAGCCCTAAGGCTAAAAGCTAAACAATATCAAATCGTCATTGATGTACTATTTAGAATGAATTATGATTATGTTCTCCTTAGATGCCTCGAGAAATATGAAGTATAAAAAGTATTACAGGAACTCCATGACGGACTAGCATATGAACATTATGCAGGAGATGCTACAACGCACAAAATCCTGCGTGCTGGCTACTACTGGCCAACTCTATTTAAAGATGCACATAGTTACGTAAGGAGATGTAAGATTTTCCAAACTACTGCTGGAAGACAAAAGAAGCCATCATTGCCATTACAACCGATCAACATTGATCAACCATTTGAACAATGGGGATTAGACATAATAGGTGAGATCGTTCCTCATTCTTCTAAACAACATAAATACATCCTGACAGTGACTGACTACTTTACCAAATGGGTAGAGGCAGTTCCACTCAAGACAGCCAACTCTGAGAATATCATTGAATTTATAGATCAATTCATCATCACCAGGTTTGGCTTACCTTCTGCCTTAATTTTTTATAATGCATCCTGTTTCTCAGGCAATGCCATGATAGAATTTTCTCTCAAAAGAGGTTTCAAACTCAAATATTATGCAAATTATTATTCGCAAGGAAATGGGCTAGCCAAATCAACAAACAAAAACCTTATTATAATTATTAAACGGACTATTGATGAAAACCAAGAAAACTGGCATAAGTCTTTAGTGTATGGTCTCTAGGCAGATCGAATAACTCAGAAAAATTCTATTGGCACTTCTCCTTTCAATTTAGTTTATGGGAAAGAAGTGGTCTTACCAACGAATCTAGATATTCCTTCACTAGCCTTAGTTCAATTCATCGAAGAAACTCCTTCCTCATTGTTGGGTAGAGGAGATCCCGTGTAAGGGTTTTGGGTATAAAGTCCATAGTTTAGGGGAATGGTGGGGTAAAAGTCTGTAAAAAGCGTGGAGCATGAAATGTAATGGGTTGAGTCAAAGGGTTGTCTGCCAAAAAAATAAGGTAAGGAAATAGGAAGTGAGTCGGCTTGCCCTTGGTCCACGGACCATGGGAAGGTATAAATAGAGTAGGATGCTAAGGTAGAAAGGACCCTTTTGGGAGATCTGATGTATTATGGGTTTAAAGAAGCGGACAAAGCTTTGAGTCTATAAGTCCAAGTCTGGGTTGGTGATAGGAGATAGTGGCTCCGGAGCTGTGTGCATGGAGGCCTAGTAGAGTCCCAGCTGTGTGCGCAGACCCCTGCAGCTGTGTGCATAGGGCAGAAGTGGAATGCACTGGATTTGATATAATAATAAAGAGAAGTGATTCTGGAAAATTGCAGTCTTGTTACTATTTATGCATGGTTTAAGATCTACTTGTTATGTCCATGATTGGGTCCTACAAACGCATCTGTTGAATGAATATGCGCACTAGTATTATCGGTTGAAATGATTTTTTAAATATTAATAGAAGTAGATCTGAAATTGGTTAATGATATAAGAAACATAATAAAAATCTTGATCTACGCGGAGCAGAAGGATGCACAGGTGCAATACTATTCACAGACAGTTAGATCCTCTCGCAGAAAACCCCACGGTGCAAAAATGTGGTTCCAGCACCTCCACTGCAACCTCGGGTGTGACTTCAGTCCACGCTCTGCGGATTGTTGCCAAAAGGGTCGGTAGCATGGGTTTTCCTTAGCTAAATAACTATTTCCAACTTGAGTCAGTCGTCAACAAGCCAACAAATGGTTCTATTGCCAGGACCAAAATCTGCCTAAGCGGTGTCTGGTTGTGGAATAAGAGGACGCTGCGAAGAAAAGGGTGAATATCGACGAGATTAGAAGATAACATGGAAAATACGATCAATTCACCAGTGTTTAAGGGAGTAGGAAATGAAAATCCAGAACAGTTTTGGTTTGTAGTGAAGGAAGTATGGGAAGCACACGGAGTTACAAATGACAATGTCAAGAAGGCCACTCTGGTAAGCACGCTGCAGGATCAGGCACTAAAATAGTATATAAATCATTCTAAGGATAATCTGAATGTGGGGATAACAGCGATTCAAGATGAATTGAACAAGGAAATTCAGCTGACCGAAATCGGAAACATAGTCGATCATCAGATTCAAGCGATGCTGCCAAGAGAAACTCTGTGGGATCTAGACTAGAGGTTGAAAAGTACAATCCGTGAAGCGAATATGACACTGATGGATTCACAACACTGCGCATGGTTTGTGGTGTCTCTAACACCACACTTGAGGATGGTGCTATCATAGCAGAAGGTCTCAACCCAGGCAGAGGCACTAGAAACAACAATGAGGCTGTACGAGATGCCAATATAGGACCCTGGGTTAGGAGTTTAGCAAATCCACGCGCAAATCCAAAACCTATGTCTAGAGATGTAGAATCTAAAACAAGAAAAGGCGCCTAGACAAGAAGCACATGAGGAAGTTTGGTGTATCAAGTGTAAAGGCCAAGGGCATGACAAAGATCATTTTCCAGTGTTTACGAATTACATGATCGCGGGGGGGCCAATGCCAGCATCGGTAGGGCCTAGCGAAGCGCCCTCACTTTGGTGTGCGATCTGTCAGGTGGGAGGAAAGAACGCCATAGACAACTGTCACGTACTGCCAAAATTCAACCAGACTCCCCCCCAACAGCTATTTTGTAAGTTTTGTAGATCGATAGGACATGATGAGCGAGACTGCCGAAGCTATGAGCTATTGATGGATCAAACATCCGCCTACAAGATGCAAAATGAGGTGTGAGGACAAGAACCAGCCGCGACGATAGCGTGCTGTGGGTTCCAGGGCCGCGAACGAGGACGGGGAGGCATGGGCCAAGGCAGGGGACACGACCAATTGATCTGCTAGAACTGTGGAGGATCGGGTCACTACGTGCAAGATTTTTCTAACCCTATAAGACTATCGTGCCCATATTGTAAAGAATTCGATCATGAAATGATAGATTTCCCCACGCTGATAGCACAGATACGTGAGAAATGGGCAGCCCAACCAAGACCAATGTAGAATGTTCAAATGATGTGATTTGAGTCACATGAAGAAGATGTGCAAAGTGAAACAATCACAGGAGAGGACAAGGGAAGCTGGATAGACGCCTGAATCTACTAGGAAATAGGACTGGAAGCTAGGGAAAGCTTCACAGAGGTCTCTATGCCAGGTAGTAGGGACTGACCGGAATCAGAAATAGGTCCTTTGATGTTGACTACCATTTTAGAGACCTGTATGAAGTTACTACATGACAGTAAGGTGGTTAAAGGCTTGCAGGAATTGATGAATAGATGCGCAGGGTCGGGTGAACCATGCATAATCAAGAAACTGGGAAAGTAGGCGATGTGTACTGGTAGAGAGATGTGGTTAATGGCACGAATTGGTGATTATGGGATGGACCAGATCATTCTAGACTTGGGATCAGATGCAAACGTCCTACCTAGGCAGACGTGGGAGCACATGGGCCAACCTACGCTACAGTGGTCTCTGATTCAGTTGCGGATGGCAAACCAACAAACAATATTTCCCATGGGGAGGCTACAAGGAATCACTGTCGATATAGCATGTGCTAGCACACAGACAGATTTTGAAGTAATAGAAGTCATGGATGGCTGGAGCTCTTATCCCACATTATTAGGGGTCGATTGGGCCACGATATGAATGCAGTCATAAATTTAAAGGATAGGGAGATGGTATTTGAAAAGAAATCTCTACGCGTAGTCATTCTGCTCGACTGAGAGAGAGGAGTGCATTGTGTGTTGTCAGCTCACGACAGTAACAAGGATACAGGTTTGGATCATATCTACCAAATAACCACGTGAGGGCAGGATTGGGTAAATCTGACCCCAGAAGGAAGGATGTCGGAGGAACGCGTGGAGGTCTGCAATCCAGACTCCAATGAAGAGGATGAACGATGGCATAACTGGCTAAAAAGCGTCACCACACTAAACTGCAACATGATAACGCAGTCACTGTATTATGTAAAAGCCTGGGATCATGAGATGCTGAAGTATGATGGGCTGAAAGAAGTAGGAATATTCCTGACCAAGTTTGAGAACATAGTACTTGAGCATCAATAGTTTGACGCATTGAAATGGGCATTACGCATGACGCCTGCGTGGTGGTGGGGAACACATGAAGGAACTTTTTAAGACTAGCGCGACTGCACGAGGATGATGCAAATCATATTTGGGAAACTAGAACTAAGGCTCACCATGAAGTACGATGGACGCGATGATCCATGCATGCACTTGACCAGATGGACCAAAGCATATGGGGAAGAGCCCGAGCCAGAGTGGGTACATTTATTCTATCATACTTTGGATGTTATCCCAAGGAATTGGTACATGGAAACAGAGCTGCAACACGGTACCGATGAGTGGGATATTTTGCGTGAAGGATTCTTGAAAACATTCCTGTTCCAAGATGAATGGATGGATACTATAGATGATGTGTTGAAAGCAGTAAAAGCCGCTATTTTTAGAAACCCACCAAAACTAGAAGAAGTCGCGCAACTAGATTGGGCGCAACAATTAAGCTAGGCCCTAGAATTTTATAATGTACAGGTCGAAGATGATGAGGATCAGCCCAGGAACATCAATATTCCGGAAACAGAGGGGAGCCACGAGGTACGCGAACTAGCAATCGAGGACCTCGACATCACTGCACTGCTAAAAAAAAAACAAGTGAACATTGGTACGGAGGAGGAACCAAAGTATGCCATACTTGGAGACTATTGGGAGGCTGCCACCATAGAGAAGGTCGTCTAGTTACTCAAGGAATATGAAGACTTATTTCCGACAAAAATCACAGAGTTAAAAGGGATCCTCGGGGACTTAGGAATGATGAAGATAACACTAAAGCCTGACACGAAACCAGTCAAACAGTGACCCTATCGATTGAACCCAAAATATAAAGCGAAGGTCTGCATAGAATTGGACAAAAAGTTTTCCGTAGGAATAATCGAACCAGTCGAAGAGTCTGATTAGGTAAGCCCCATGGTGGTCTAGGAGAAGAAACAGAAGGGAAAAATTTGTATCTGTGTAGATCTTTGGAAACTAAACGACTCATGTGCGAATGATCCCTTCTCAACGCCATTTACAGATGAGGTACTGGAGAATGTTGGTGGACAGAAAGCCTATTCGTTTACGGATGGTTTCTCGAGGTACGACCAGATCAAGATCGCACCTGAGGACAGGAGAAAAACAATGTTCGCAACCGAATAGGGCTGATTTCAGTACACAGTGATGCCCTTTGGATTGAAGAATGCACCGAAAATATTCTTGCGCATTGTGGTAGCTACCTTTAAGGAGTTTATACACAAGTTTTTGGAGGTATATCTTGATGATTGGACCATCTTCGGGCTAGTTAAGAAACATACGATGAGTTTATGGTTGATGCTGGATATGTGCCGGCGGCACCAAATTGCACTAAATCTAAAGAAATGTACGTTCCTTGTTCCGTTTGGGAACCTTCTAGGTCATGTGGTGTGTAAGCAAGGTTTAATGGTAGACCCGGCAAAGATAGCTGTCATCCTGTTGTGGCCAGCAACAACCCCCCCTTTTTCATTTAAGTATTTGTCCAAAATGCTAAATGAATAGGGGACCCCTAGTTTAATTTTGAGAAAAATCAAATTTTCCTTCTTCAAAATAAAGCTACCATCGTAGGCTTAAAACGATCTTTCGAATATTTTAACCTAAGTCTACGATAAGGTAAAGGTCTTTAAAAAATTGCATTAATGTGCAAGGCCCCCCCCACGTTAAGCCTAACGTCGCATCGCAGTAAGTAATGTTCATAAGAAAAAACCTCAAAATCTGTCGATCTGCGATAACACCGATCGCAAGATCACACATCGCAGAAATGAAATGGCAATACTTAACAAACATCAAACTGCTGCGACCCGCGATGTTGCGACCTGCGATATTGCGATCGCCGCGATGGAACAGTCTGTGATCTGGTGATTTGCGATAAGCGCGCCTTGCGATGGCACGATCTTCAATGTAACATAAAGCAAATCATGAATCATTTAATCGTGAATCCTTCGGGCACACCATTCAAAGAAAAGCCACTTAGCATAATCTGACCCCAAATCATGCGCTTTTAATGATAGTAAGTGGATTAGTTGTTAGTTATTTAATGAAATAAAGACGCGTGCTTTGCTAAAGAATTGTTTCACGTAAGGTGGCATATTTGGTATATCTGTTGCATTTAAAACTCTCCCATCACCTTTCTCAATCAGTCATTTCCGCTTCGCTCGTAATCTGCAGGAACTAAGAGATAAGAAGATTCAAAAGCCAAATGCAGGAGCAAATGGGGAAGAAACATAAAGCCCAAGGCTCCAAGACGAAGGAAAAGGAAAAGGAGATGGCGCCCTTGTATACAGACACTGCATGCAACAGGGATGCAGGAATTTCGACCTGGGAAGACATGTATAGGCTGCTGGAGGAGGAAAATCCTAGAGTAATGAAGGTTGATAGCGCCGCGGGATCACAAAACTCTTCCGAGGCATCCTTAGAAGAGTTGGCATGTTCATTTCTTCACCGAATAGCAGCCAGACCCAAGATTTTGTCGTATACAGATATGATTAGATGGATACTTGACAATGCAGAGTTACAAGGCAGACAATTCAAGGCTCCAGGGCATGGGCTCATAGGATCATTCACCGAGCAAGACTTAAAGCTTATGTATCATCTTCCTGAGCCTCAGACGACCTACAACACGCAATTTGTCAAGAAATTTGCAGCAGAGAACCCAAACCTGGCAGAAACCACTAAAGAATGGACCAGAAGAGAGGAGTCGCTAAAAAGGGACAAAAATGGTATGTACAACACTGGTTCTCTCACCTCTCCATATTGTTTTGCTACGACCATGTTGTGCAGGTTGTTTGGGATGCCAGACATAAATAAATTTTCGTCTGAATGGCTACCACTCATAGACGCTGCCACAAATGCCGATCTCGTGGATTGGGCCAAAATATTTTCTGATAATTTATTCACTGCTATCATGAATTATCGTTCTAATAGATCCTTGTCACAAAGGGTCTATCCTCCATTTTATCTGTCTGCTTACATTATGGATTCTATTTGCTATGTATCTAAATTTCCAACTATGGGTTGGAAATGGACTACCCAGGACCTGTCACCTATTCATGTTTATCACAAAGTATTATGGGATTCATAGTTTGCCCCTCACTTCTATCAGATTTTCCACGGGCTCATCTTACCCCTATATAGGATGATGTATGGTGAAGAACCCTCGAGGTGCTCACCCGAAGCGCAAATAGACATCATCCCCATCGCAATATGGTTCGGGGAAGAATGGTTCACTTATATTAGAGTGTTTGGGAGCACTGTACCTCCACATGTCCTACCTCTGTATGTCCCCGACAAGCTTTTGGCTAGGGAAATTGCCTACCAGACTTGCTCAGAAGGCGGCCTAACCAAAGAGCTAAAAGACAAGAAGAAGGCCATATGGCCTCAGTTTCCTGTAGCTTGTGGGGCCTTCTCATTGTTCGATGTAGGACATGCTTTTTCCGAACTAGGGAATGTGACGTCCCTACAATTATTTAAATTCCCCGCTCGACCTTTTGACCTAAATAATGTTGCCCATGATTTCACTATAAGTGTCAGAATAAAAGTGTTTGCCGGAAAGAAAGATTTATTTGATGACTTGTTTCAAAATAAAAGTTCATTCCAGGAAGTTTTGCGAGAAGCCTAGTCGAGGTTATCCCCAGATGACCTCGAAAGATTTTTGTTATTCAGAGAAAGAAGGCTAGCTAGTGTTCCCCTAGAAAAGCTTCGCCTGCTCGCCAGAGAGCCTACTCCCAATGTCAGCCTCAGCGGAAACTCCAGTACTTCCAAATCCAAATCTAACACTGCTCAAGGAACACCTGAACGTTCTAAAAAGTCTGCAAGCGACCAAGGGAAAGGCGAATAAATAGCCAAGGATACTGCTCAGTCAAGTGCAATGTCGCAACTGCAAGTTATCGCCTCCCCACCAAGAGATGTCCCTCCTCCCGTCATTAAATGGCCACTCATCACGACAGAGCTCGACAAAGAGTGGGAAAACTTCAACGAGCTAATCAGCCTTGAAGGGAAAGTCCCAAGAACACCTATGAGCGATGCACAGATATCACAAGAAATGGTTTCAACCATGGTTGGTAGTGTCTCAGAAACGAAGCACAGTCATATCGCTCCGCCTTCTGAGCTTCTACTTAGTGTAGAGGAAATTCCCCCACTGGATGTATTCTATAGTCCTCAACATAAAGCAGTGGTGAGGAGACAAATAAAGAAAAGAAAGCTAGAGAATACGCTGTCACAGGACGCTGAACATTTAAACGTCTTATGGAAAGACCCTAACAATAACTTGATAGAAAATCTCACGAAGTTGTCTCAAATCGCAGGAGCATACGCTTCTATGACTATCGACAAAGCGTCGGAAGTTCAGCAACTGTTGAGGGAGCAAGAAAAACAAATACAACTACTACAACAACAACTACAACAAGCCAATGCCAGTAATGAAGCGTCCAAACAACTCAAGAAACTACAAGAAGACTTTCAGCAAATGCAGATAAGCTATCAGAAAAGCCTGGACGAAAAAGGAAAGCAGTTGCAAGCTTTACAAGAAATACACAAGGACGAGCCCAAGCTTGCCGAATTCGTTTCAGCGTCTACTAGCTTAAATGAGCAACTTCTGCAGCAACAGGAAGAGTTGGGACATAAAATATCGCAGTGGAGTCACTATTGCGAGCTGAGTGACAAACTCACCAATCAAGTGACAGACCTGCGAAGTGACTACGACTAGGTTGACAGACGAGTGACAGAGTATCTAGCTTGGCAGGATGGAGAGGAAGGGAAGAGAGCAAATGCACCCAGAATAAATGAAAGCCATAAAGAATTGCTCTTTAACAAATGGGACGATCAAATCCGGCAGGCAGAACAGGCAGCAGAGGCAGCGGCGACATAGGCGAGCATTCTTATAGACTTTGTAAATGAAAATTTACATAGAGCCAACTTAATCACAGAAACCACCCTGGGATACCTACCAAACCAGTCACGAATAGAGGCAGAATGGAAAGAGAAGGCGCAGGAAAAGGGAAAAGCAATCCAGGCATTGAACAGGTTGAATTGGGAGTGCTATTGGGCATACTTAGTCAAGCCACACAGTCAATGGATGACTGTGAAATGCATCATAAACTCAGCAGAGAAAGTAGTTCCATCTGTCATAGATTCCGTTTTCACAGCCCAGCTCAGCGCAGAAGTCGGCCAACCGACTCTTCTCAAATCCATGATGAACACTTGCAGTTTTAAGGACCAAATTCAGAAATAGCTTATTTTTAGTAGTTAGTTGTTTCTTTTTTGTTTAGATTAGAAAAAGGACAGTCATTTGAGAACCGTATCCTAAAATTTTGTAAAAACACTATTATTAGAATTAGGAAATAGTATTTTAACCCTTCTCATGCATTTAGAAAAGGGTCCAGAGATTTGTCAAAAAGTTATCCTCAGAACATGCACTTCTGCACCCTCATAGGAGGTTTTGATGAATGGATGGATCGAGATTTATTTTTACTTGCATTTTGATATCTACTACTGATGTTGCACTTCTGTACTCCTGGTAGATTTTAGAACAAGTAGAGATAGATCGTTTTTGCTTGAAGCTTATGGGTAGAACTAGTCATAAATGGTACTTTTATCTCTTGGCAATGTATGCTTATATTCTTTAAGTGATTTACAGTTTCAGTTGTTTATATGTTATTGCATGAATATATGGGTTCTCATTTCACACTTTTGTACGGTGGAGTCATATTGTTTATGTTTGACATATGAATGACTTATTATGCGATATGTTGTTCACAACTGTTTTGCCTAAATTCTTATGCAAACTGGTTTATCTTTAATGATTTCCATTCTTATAATGGCTGAATGATCTTTATTACCAGTTATTATTTGAAATCTTTTTAGATCGCATAATGGAAGATATACAATCCCGGGTTAGAATAGATTTGATGTGTTGTTTCTCATTAAATACAATACCATAGACTAAAGTTAAAGAATCTGATTTAGATTAGCTTTAAAATACTCTTAGATCAGCATAGTTCAACTCTATACACACACAAACACCCAAGATCGAGAAACTGGTCCCGTTATCCCCAGTCGGACCCGCTATACCAAACGGATAAAGAGCTGCCAACCAAGATCCGGACCGGGTGGGTATCCCCCTTTTTGTCGACCCGATTTTCGAGGTTTCAACAGGTTAATAAGTCAAGACTTTATCTTTTTCAAAAGGGGTATGCTAGGCACACTAATAATATGTTCCAATACATGCCAAGTGCCAATGTGTGCCTAGTGCTAATGTTTGCCATGCATTATTATTCCAAGGTGTTTCAGGGCATGCCAACACATGATAGGGGAGTGCTATGCTATTCTAGAGCATGCCAACATGTGCTTGGCCATCCTACTCATGGCAAAATGTTGTAGGTACAAATATGTTCCAGGTACAATGATGTTCCAGGTACAAAGATGTTCCAAGACATGCGAGGCACCAAGGAATGTTAATCTATTGTTCCAAAGTATGTTAATGTGTGTTATGAGTGTTGAGGAGAGCTTGGTCTCTCTCATTAATAGTTGATAGAGCTTGATTATGTATTAGATAATATAGTTCCTACACATACTAGTGGAACTTTATTTAAAGGAAATTTGCTAGATAATAAACCTAATAGAGATGAATCATGTGTTGACTCGTAAGAAAACTATATTCTTATGACTTGAGTGAAATGATACACACTAATTACTTCTTAAAAATTGATTGAATATTATAACCACTATGACCTTGGACACATAATGAAAAATACTCCACAACAATGGTCTTAAATTGTTATCTTTTGACAAAAAAATTTAGTAACAAGTACATAGCGTCATCAAAACTCATTGGAATGATCAATGATGATGAAAAAATTTTGACCATCACCAAAAGTAACCAAAAATAGCATTGGTGAGGGTCAATAAAAGATCGTCACTAGAAGTGTCACCAAAGAGAGAATTAGTGATTGGCCTTTAACGACCCTCACCAAAAGTGTCACCAAAGAGAGAATTAGTGACGGGAATTTAACGACCATCACCAAAAGTGTCATTGAAAATTGCTTTGGTGACAAACCTTAAAGGACCATCACTATATACACTTACAATAACGATTTTTTAAAGACCGTCACCATATGCGACATTGTTGACAGACCTTAAAGGTTCGTCATAGACATGAAGTGTCATCAAAAACTCATTGGAATGACCAATGATGACAAACATTTATTTGAGCGTGACTAAAAGTAACCAGAAAGATCATTGGTGACGGTTAATAAAAGATCGTCACTAGAAGTGTCACCAAAGAGAGAATTAGTGATGGGCCTTTAATGACCCTCACCAAAAGTGTCACCAAAGAGAGAATTAGTGACAAGCCTTTAACAACCCTCACCAAAAGTGTCATTGAAAATGGCTTTGGTGACAAACCTTAAAGGACCATCACTATATACACTTACAACAACACTTTTTTAAAGGCTATCACCATATGCGACATTGGTGACAGACCTTAAAGGTTTGTCACAGGCATGACCTTCGCCAATCATCTTTTTTCTTGTAGTGTTGATATGTCTATTGTTTCATTCTATTCCATGCCAAAGTGAGGTTATCCTTTAAGAGTGAGAACTTTTTGTTGATGCTCGATGTGATGTTCCACTGCTTGAACCTTAGAATTTTCTTTTAAAGTTGATGTGATAGATGGTGGATGATATCCGTAAATTTCCATAAATGGGGTCATTTTTGCTACAATATGGAAGGAACTATTATACAACCTTTCAGCAAGAGGCAACCACTTGACCCATTTTGTATGTTTATCAGATACAAAGAAATGAAGATATCCTTCCAAACATTTGTTCACTAACTAGATTGAGGATGATAAGATGCTCTATGAGCTAACTGAGTATTGAAATATTCCACCTCTTGTACTCCAAATAAACATTTGGAGATTTTTGCATATAATTGTTTCTCCTCCATGATCCAAATTGGATCCATGAAGAATAATCAGAAGAACCATGGCTATACCAAGTTGGGACAGACTTCAAAGAATTTAGCGCAACGATAAAAAACACCTCTAAAACAGTGGCAGTTGGCAGCCAGCATGGAACGACGAGGACCTTGGTCAAAGTGCGCTGACTGAGGCCTATGGAGACTGTGTAGGAGGACAATCTATCCCCTGGTAAGCCTGGATCGGGAAACTGAGGGAGTTTTTGATGTGCGATTAGCACTAATCATGCATCACTAGGCAAAAACCCTCAAAATGGAGGGGCCTCGAGCGCTTGGTCGCATGGGAGTTAGGAAAAATGTGGGGAAAAAGGCTAAAGGCTAAGGCGGGACCCGCGCTCTAAAAACTGGCGGTATTCATCGGGGGCACCCTCGAACGGTAAGTAGATTTGGTGAAAAAAGAGCAATTCCACTCAGCGCCTGATGCGTGGCAAGCAAAGGAGAGAGAAAGAATTCACTTATCGCGTGCTAACGGTCGAGCAAGTCAACTGCGCGAAATGAGCGGATGGCGTTGGATCTGGGGGGTCCAGATCTAACAGTCGATATCGTGCCCGACGGTAAGACCAGATGTAATGACGGATTAAGCCACGATTTAACATAATTGGAGGTCTACTTTGACCACCAAGGTGGCGGATGAATCATTCCATGACGTAACTGAAGAACCAAACCGATGAAGCAAGTTGGCGTAGGTCACAGGAGGACAAGTGGCAACTTCCTCTGAGTCTAATGATGACGCCGAGACAGGGAAATCCGAGCAAAGCTGTAGTAGGCCATCTGATGGAGTTGGAAGAGGAACCGAACAACCATGAGCTCAAGTGGCTTTAAGCCATGCATAGACTAGTAGAACATACACCCACATACACACGGAAGAATAGAGAGAGAAAAAAGTAGTAAGAAGAGAGAGGGTTGAGTTGACCAAAGGTAGCGTCAAGCACCAGAGGGCTTGAGAAATTCGAGCCATCCCTAAAGGGCACCTATCAGGACTAGGCACCACACTGGACTCCTTCCATTGTAGACCTGAGAGGTCAAAAGGCTACTAAGGCCAAGAGTCTATGTACTCTAGTGGCTTGGGAAATCCAAGAACCACCCTACCAAGTTATCCTGTGATAGGAGACTCATATTGAGCTCCTTCTTTGTAATTCTCTACTTTAAGACACAATAAAAGAAGGCCACGACTAAAATCTAGACCGGAGATGTAGCCCTGGAGGATAGGGTGAACTATTTATTAATTTCTTGTGTTCTTATATTTTCTTACTGTGTTTCTCTGTTGTCTTCCATTTCAAGTGTCTATGTATTTACAATTTGATCGATCTGTTGCTTAAATTACCTAGGCACACACACCATCACATGAGTCTGTAATACCTCCATTTAATAATTCTTAGCTGAGTTCACTCATAGGGTGATTATCAGATCAAGTGGTATCAGAGCTTTAGGCTGTAAGGTTAGACAATATTGTGTTGGTTTAGCTGTTGAATGCTCACTAGATCAAAGCTCAAATTAGGAGAAGGAGAGTTGGTCGAAACTAATCCTGAGATTGGGAGAGTCTATCCTTGGAAGACCATGTCAGAGGAAGGTTTTGTGGGGCCAGACCCTCAATTCATAGAAATTTTCCTAGATATAAAGTCTATGGTAGAAGAAATGTATAGGGACTTTAGAAAGCATAAGGATGAAGATTCATTAGGCTCTAAACAAGAAAAAAGAAGAAGATGAATCTCATTCCCATGACCACTCAGAAGGAAAAGGGAAAGAGGAAAACTTTCTCACACCTCCTAATAGGCCTGTGCATAATAAGAAAGCATCTTTTATTAAGCTAGATGTTAAATTCGACTTGCCTATATATGATGGAGAGCTAAATGCTAAAAAGTTGGACAATTAGATTAGACAAATTGATGTATATTGAAGAGTGCAGAACATCGACTCAGGCAAGAGTAAAATTCAGCTGGCAAGCCTATGCCTAGGAGGAACTGCCTTGATTTGGTGGGAAGGTAGAACCCAAGCTGACATGAAAAGGCATGGTAAGATTATCTCTGTCTAGAGTGAATTTATTTCTCCCATCAAGAAGCAATTCTATCCATTGGCCTACATGCAACAAGCCATGATGAGTTGGCAAACTCTTCGGCAATTGAAAGGGAAAAGTGTGCAAGGGTACACTCAAGAATTTAGAAAGAGAGCATTGATTCTAGGGATCTCATTAAACTCACCAGAGACTCTTTTGAAGTACGTTGGTGGTCTACACAACTACATGAGGCATACCATCCTCATGTTTAATCCCACTAGTATAGATGAGGTATCTGTACAAGCTACTCATCTAGAAGCTAGAGGAAAGAATGGAAATCCAGAATTTGGGGGACCATCCCAACCCACTGTAAGCAAGAGCAAGGAGAAAAGAAAGAAGAAGTAGAAAGCAAGGAAAGCTAATATTGCACAGAGAAGCAAGGCTTCATGAACTCATTGTAAAGAGGAGGGGCATGATGATGAGCACTGTTGGATTCTGCATCTAGAGTTGAGGCCTAAGAAGTCTGAGGGCAAGAAGAAGAAGACTGTTGCAGCTATTCAGAAAGACTTGGGGTCAAACTGGGGAGATGAAACAATCATTGCAGCCATAGGTATAAAAGGTAAGAATTCTGAAGCATCTACTAGTAATTTTTCTCAAACTATTATTGATGAAGAACATGAGAGAAAAAGACATAAGCTTTTCCATATTTGAGTTATTTCCAAACATCAAAAGATTGATACCTTGTTTGATAGTGGCTCATAAGTAAATTTTATTTTTGAATCAATTGTAAAGAAATTGGGATTAGCAACTACACCTCAAAAGAAACCATACCCATTAGGATGGTTGAAAGATAAATCATAACTACAAGTTACTAGACAGTGCAAACTCAAATTTTCTTTTGGGTCAGCATTTGTAGATTAGGTTGAGTTAGACATAATTCCTTTGGATATATGTGGAATTGTTTTAGGAAGTCCTTACTTTTATGATAGAAAAGATGTTTTCTATAGAGTTGAGAACAAGTATCTACTTGTTAAAGATGGAGTTGAATACTTTGTAAGAGCTCACAAGCTCAAGAATAATTATACTCTCATAAATTTTGGGCAGATGAAAAGAATGATAAATTCATGCAAACAATTCTTACTAATGGTTGTAAAGGAAAAGAAACCTGATAAAACCAATGTATTTGAGGGCTGTAATGCTCATCAGCAAACTGATATAGAAAAAATTGTTTTAGAGTATGATATCCTGTTTTAGGAACCTAAAGGTCTGCCACCCAAAAAGGAAATAGTACATGATATTATTTTGTAGCAAGATGTTCCATTGCCTAACATTGGGATGTATAGGTTGTCTTCTTTAGAGAATGCTGAAATCAAGAAGCAGGTGCAGGAGTTGCTCGAGAAGGGGTTCATCAGGCCTAGCATTCACCATGTGGGTCACCAATCATTTTGGTGAGAAAGAAAGATGGCTCATGGAGAATGTGCATTGACTACCGAGCACTGAATAAGATAACAATCAAAAATCATTATCCCCTTCCTCGCATAGATGATATTTTAGATCAATTGAAAGACATTGTTTATTTCACCAAGCTGGACTTGCATAGTGGATACCATCAGGTCAGAGTTGTAGAGCAAGATGCACGGAAGACTGCTTTCAAAACAAATCAGGGATTGTATGAGTGGCTGGGTATGCCTTTTGGCTTAACTAATGCCCCTGCTACTTTCATGAGATTAATGAATGATGTACTCAGGCCTTTTCTTGATGATTTTGTTATTGTGTATCTGGATGACATTCTGATTTTTAGTA
>APFE031390718.1:25589-78597 GCA_000404065.3 Pinus taeda | reverse complement strand
GAGAAAGAACTTTGACTCTGTTGAATTATACCAGCCTCTAGCATTTCTGCAACCATACGTTCAATTTCACTCTTTTGGACATAGGGATATCTGTACGACCTGATGTTTGGAGGAACACTTTCTAGAATTAGATGAATAGCATGATCATGATCACGCACAGCTGGGAGACCTTTAGGAGTCTCAAATACCTTGGAATGATTATCCAGGACTTTTTGGAGATCTGGAGAAATAGATGATTCCGATGTGGAAACATCTAGCGAACATAATTGTGCAATTACACCTCTTTGTTCCTTTTTTTAGGAAGCTTTGTCATACAATTAGAGCTGATTATCTTTCCCGGTTTCCTTGCAATACCCCTTAATACAACTTCCTTTCCTTCCATAGAAAATTTCATGAAAAGTTCTTGAAAATTAAAAGCTATTGTACCTAAGGGTTGTAGCCATTGGACTCCTATACAACATCAGCACCTCCCATTGGAATGGAAAGCATTGGGCTAGTCAATACATATTCTCCCATGGATAGCTTGATATTATGGCACTTTCCAGAGAAATTTATTGTTCCTCCATTTGCAAGCATCACTTGATAATCTGATGCTGGATATAAGAAGCAATTCAATTCTTTTTCTACCTTACAATGAATAAAATTATGGGTACTTCCTAAATCAATCAACACTATTACCTTTTTCTTCTTGATATGCCCTTCTATCTTGATAGTTTGAAGAGTGGTAATTACAGCAAATGCATTACAAGATATGGTCGGATTCATTTCTTCTTTTTCTATGGTTTGTTCCTAATGTATATCCTCTTCTTTTAACGTTTCTTGTTCCTTTTCTTCCTCCTCTTCACAATCTATGTAAAATAATTTCTTTTCAACACACTTATGACCTTTAGTGTATTTTCTATCACAACTGTAAAAAAAAGCCCTTTTGCTCTTTTTTCTTCTAATTGTTGTGGTATCAACCTTATAGGTTGTGGATGGATAGGGGCAGCAACACTTCCATATTTATGATTGTGAGTGGTAGGCTTCCTTGTTGCCATAATTTTTCTTTCCATTTTTTTTGCCAACCCGAATGCCTTCTCCAATGAATTTGGTTCCCAAAGGCGAACCTCATGTTGGATGTTGTCTTTTAAAGTCCCTATGAACACATCAATCCTATGCTCCTCTAGAATATCTTTTGCCCTTATACTCAATTTTTGAAAGTCCTCAATGTGCTCCATCATTGAACCCTTTTGTTTGATATTTATCATTTGGCTAAAAAAAGTGTTGCTTTTTGTATCCTCATAATGTGCTATCATTTCATCCATAAAAATAGCCCAAGGGACAATTTGTTTATGAGAGCAAAGCCATCACTACCATACAAACTGATTTGGTTCCAAATATAAAGTTGCAATGCATACCTTTTGTGTGTTTTTCACATTATGGAGATCGAAAAATTGCTCCATCTGTAGTATCCATGTTCCGGGATCCTTGCCATCAAACTTCCTCATATCGATCTTTGGAACATGGTGGTTCTTCGATCCAATGTTAGAGTCTATGAAATCATGATTAACATTTATTTTGTTCTCATCATGAGTTTTCTTTACTACCCTTTCACCATTGGTAAGCATTTCATGTAGAAACTTTGTCAAATTTGTCTTCAAATCTGTCTTCAAATCTTCCATGCCTTTCTTTAAATCATCCATCTTAGCTTCCATGCCATCCATCTTAGCTTCCATGTCATCCATATTAGCTTCTATGTCTTTCTTTAAACCTTCCATCTTATTTTCTGTTACTTTTTGTGCGAGTAAAATTTGTTGCACTTGGTCTAGTAATTTTTATATATCATGTTGCATTTCTTCCTCTTCTTCATGAGTCATGCTAGAGCTTTCAGGTTTCTTACTAGGTGTTTCCATTTTCTTTCTTCAGGGCATCAATTACTGATAATAATGCTTCACTATGCCCTTTGAATTCCTTCAAATTAATTTTTCAAACCAAGCTTATGCAAAAATTTAAAAAAAAAAAAACTACACATTTTTTTTCACTTTGTAGGAGCTCGATATTGAATCTGATGTATCTCTGCAATTTTGGATCTCCCTGGTCTGAAATTTTTTCCTGTCGTAACCCTCTGAGTAATCTTTCTAACCCCGCAAGTCTGATCAAGATTGGATTCTCCAATGAAGGGTTATGCCAAATCTCTCACGATGACCTGAGTATAGACTAATTCTGTAGAGCGAACTTGTACAACATGTTGCGGGTCACTGTTTCACCCTTAGGTTCTGAAAATAATACCCAAAAAACTACAGCCTGTACTCCTTCTGTAACTTCTTATGAAAATTCAAGCTAATGCTCAAAGTGAAAGTTATGACGACTTTCCCAAGGTGATCTGTTTGGCATGTAATTCGGGGATCTGCAAAAACCCTAACTTCCTTAGATTATATCTCCAAAAATATAGCGATACAGGATCTAAAATTTGGAGCCGAGGTTCAGACTGATTTCTTCTCAAATGAGTTTTTCTTTTAGCTTCTGAAACTTTGTCGCAAAAGATTTATAGTGAAAATTCCACGATGACCTATTTTAGATGAAATTCTGGAGCTTGCAAAAACCCTAACTTCCTCAGATCATATCTTCGAAAATATAGCGAGACAAAATCTGAAATATAGACCCAAGGTTCAACAAGATTTAGTCTCAAATGGGTTTTTTGTTTAGCTTTTGAAACGTCGCAGAAAAAAGTTATAGCAAAAATTCCACGATGGCTTGTTTGGAGCAGTGAAACCTTAGAATCCAAATCTCTGATACCAAATGTTAGAAAACCAACTCACAAAAAGATAGAAAAGATAGATCAACACCTTAGAATTCAGCCTCTTCGAGGGGGAAACCTCCTTTTCATTACATAAATGAACAATTCTTGGATGATTCAAATGACAAAACATCATTTTTATATATAGGAATCTAAGGGTTCACAATATAACCAAGCTGACCTAACAATAATAATATAAAGGGCACAATAATAACAATATGGGGACAATAGGGGCACAACAATAACAATAAGGGATACAATGAAAATAGTAATGGGGGAATCACTAGTATTATAGGGACCTAACACTGACGGTGTTGGGCCTGCCAACATGTCAGGGGATCTCCCCGGTAAGAATTCCCAATTAGACCTCAGACCATTTGGTGTAGGAGTCCCAGCAGTGGGTCGTACGGTAATGTCTTCACCGCGATTTCACACAGAGGCAAGTAAGATAACTCTGTTGGTAGAAAGGGTGTGACAGTTGTAGTAAGACAAGGAAGGTGCATGAACAGTTCTAACACGTGAAGAGTTAGGTGAGTGCGCCCCTTGGAAACCTATGGTAGCACGCGGCTTGGAAGGGAACACATGAGCAAAGATGCATCACAAACTACAAAGAAAGTTAGCTAACAATCCAAAGTGATGGTTAAACCAATAAACACATTTCAGTAAGATTCATACATACTTATACAGCATAGCCCATACATGCATGCATAAGAAAACAGATACATATACCATTTAGAGTAAACAAGATAACTGGAATACAATATGACATATGCATGAAACATGTTGGCTCTGTTATATTAAGAAGTGTAAGTTCCAGTCATAAAATACATCCATGTCCAACCACTAGTTCCAACATCGGAATGTTAC
Organism: Pinus taeda; assembly: GCA_000404065.3. Classification (NCBI taxonomy): domain Eukaryota; kingdom Viridiplantae; phylum Streptophyta; class Pinopsida; order Pinales; family Pinaceae; genus Pinus; species Pinus taeda. Next base: position 74,954 of record APFE031390718.1, on the reverse strand, counting down.
AGCCACAACTGCCTGTTCCTCCAAAGAGATGTACTAACTCTGTGCAGTGGAGAAGCTAAAGCTTCTTACAATAGTGTCCAAGCTCTCTCTAAGATAATCTTATAGGAAGCTTGGCTGACCAAAATCCTCTACAATGAGTTATGAGGTTCTATTTATAGAAAAGGGTGGGGCAACCCTTGACATTCTCCTTTGAGATCGTTCATTTACCCTCATGACTCTTCTACTACTCTATCACTCTTACATTCAACTATCGACACTTGAACTTCCACTTGACAAGACGTTACATTATAATGCACACGTGCCCATGTGAGAAAAAATGGCTTGAGAAAGCCATGCAAGACATCACTGACACTCAGACCGTTGTGGTGAGACCAACTCTTTGACATGCTTGTGATGGTCAAAGGTGATGAGCTGATGCCAAGCTTGGTTGTCCATGATGGTGTCTGTGCGCTCAATGGTGACATCTTGCTGAAGCGAACTCTTGCCTTCACTGCATCCGGGTGCACTGATGTGGATCCTCTATCCAACTCGTCTTATAGCAGGTGCATGGTCATCCTGGTGCAATTGGACCAGCAACATGTTGATGCATAGTGTCTACACTGCTCTCCAAGCATATGCTAGTGGTCATGTGCATCAACTTGTCAAGGTACATGTTTAGCTCCAGTTGGACTTGCTTCTTGTCTTCGCCTCAGTGAGTGTGTCGAATGGGTGGGATCGCATGCGTGCGCACAATGACATGCATGTTGTTGCATTCCCTTGCATGCGATCAACAACACTGCTCACCTTGTCTACTTCGTGCCAACTGCTGAGATGGATCTATAACTTGTACGGGTGTAGTTTCATCCATGAGTGCATGTTGAGCCCCCTGTTGTACCTATTCCTACTACAACTCATTCTCTCATCTATGTAGCTCATGTTCTTCCTTGAGTTGCTACTTTAGCACATGCAAATACTTCTTTGTTATGTGCTCTTCCTTTGCGCGATCTTCATGTCGCGGTGTCACCTCATAGCCTCAGTGTCCAAATTTTCTTTCATCACAAGTGGATATGCTTGAGCTTGCAACTTTGTTCTACCTTTGTGTTGTCAACAACCTTCCTCTTGTGTTCGTTGCATCCAGTATGTTGCCTTCAGCTTATGTTGATGGTGCCATGTGCTGTGATGCTGCTGTCATCATATCTTGATTTCCTTGTCTACAAACAACTTAATGTCTTTGTGGGTAGGCAAGTTCATAGACACTTGATCGACTGCACCCAAGTGTGCTTTGAATAGTGTCTTCTACTCTACTCTCCTGGAAGCTATTGCACCTATGCTGCTGAGAGATAGATGAACATATGTGATACCTGGAGACATGGCAACACTCATGGCAAGCAATCTATCAGTCAAAACCAAAACGAACTTGAGAATTGACTTGCAACATACCTATGGGACTGATCATGAAGGTTGCGCAATTTCCGTCGGGAGGTCGAGAGACTCACTACCAAAACTGCACAAGGAACAGTCCATTCTGTCAAGAGGTTAACCGACTACTAGACTATGCAATGCATAGTCCAACCTCACCTACTAAGGACTGAAACCGTGCAATGCACAATTTCAGTCAGTAGTGACATGCAACCAACAAACTGCATTGCACAGTTTCTGGGGCCAACAGGACACTACCTCCAAGAATTGCACAATGCAAGCCTGGAGGTCAGTGCTTGGCTAGATTTGCGCAATTTCTAGAGGGCAGGCAGGGCCTTCGCTTCCAGAAATGCATAGTGCTAGCCAGGCAAGGCACGGTCTGGGCCAAGGCAGTCGAGTCCGGCCGACGGGTGACTAAAAACATGAGAAGTTTGAATGCATGGTGAGATGAGTGCAAACAAGAGTGAATGATCATTCATGCCAACAGCAAGTACATGATTCGAAAAATGGGAAAGCATGCATGTGTGTGAAGCGAGTCACCGCAATGGCGACCGTTAGAACAAAATAGTGTCATGCATGTGACAAAAATGAGATGCAAACAAAAATTGAAATGGTACTAGCACAAGCTAGTATGTATCAAAATGACAACAAGCGCTCACTAAAATCAAGCACACAACATTCATACAAAGCGAAACACAAAAAGCAGCAGAAATGTAGCAGACATGAAAAGCGGGCTTACCCCAAAATAGTTGAGATGAATGTGTCGATGACTCCTAGATGCAATGTAGGATGTCAGAGTTGCAATATCAATGTGAGAAATAAGCTCTGCAGCATCTAGTTGATGAGTTTTGATAAAACCGATGTTGTGACGCGCATGCCACAAATCTAGGAAAAGCGACACTTGGCAGGTGTTTTCTAAGATGATCTTTGCAGGTAACCTCCAACTGCTAAAAATAGATCCTTGAATCAAGGGATGCCTTTGCATGTTGCCTTGGGAGGAGAAGCCCATGCATGCAAATCAGGTTTGCTCAATCTTGGTGGGAACTAATCAACTCAACTGCACATGCAAGAGCCTGCTCAACTGTTGGGAGAAAAAGCACATTTCTAGGACGGAACTGGGTTGGCTGCCAAGGAGATTTTCACAATTTCTAGGCCGAGTAGCTGACTACTACCTAGGATTGCGCAATTCCTAGGTTGAGTAGCCCTGCTAAGAAGAATTGTGCAATTTTCTCATTGCAGCTTGACTAGCAGATTTACGCAATTTTGGAGCCCGTCAGGCTGCCAGACATAATTACGCAATTTTTTAAGGGAAGGCTAGTTTCCGTCAAGAATTGTGTAATTCCTTGAGGGAGTTGCTCAGCTTGCAGCTGGACCAAGTCTGGAAGAACAGCCTGTGAGGGGAATGCAACAAGCTCTAATGGACAGGCTATCATTCTGCAAGAAAATCACTGAAGCTTGTGTACTTGACAAAGAAAGACATGCTGCGATGAAAGGTTGGTAGAGAGACTCCAAAACGAAGCTAAGGCAAAATTTTGGTGGGTGGTTGTAGCTGCTACAACAATCTTCCAGCGAAATATTCCACACGAGGGTGATAGATGTTATAACCAAGAAAGCAAAAAGATGTTTTGTCTAATGTCTGGAGGAGTAGTCCACACAAATGGGACAACAGTGCTAAACAATACAACACATCTTCAACAATATGAGTACTAAAATAACCAAAGTATTTCAACTATCTTAGTACAGGTTAAGAAAACATGCATTACAAACATTTAAATAATAGTCTTACAAATAGATACAAAACATGCATGAAAATGTGTCGAACTGAGATAGGCTTCTGAATTAAGCAAAAGATCCAAGACACATATATACACGATACATCACAAGTCCCAATAGTGGGACATTGGAGCCACTCCTTGCTCCTCAAAGAACAAATTATAGACTTTCAAGGCTATTGGGGAGGAGCCAAAGTGAAAAGTTATTTGCTTATACAATGAGGGAGTATATATAGCCAAGGGGGTATAACTAACCCTTGTGACTCTTCGACTTGCCTCATGATTGTTTGACTTCCTATGACTTTTTGACTTTACATGACTCTTCGACTTCATATGTGGGTCTCTTCGACTTCCTATTTACATTACATTGATTACAACAAGTATGGACCATAGTAGTGATGTGGCCGAGACAACTCATGACACAACTCGACATGACACTGCTTACATGTACTGGCTGACTATGGTGTCTGTGTCGAGTTGATGTGCTGCTGAGTGATGATAAGCTCTCGGTGTAGCATGTCTTCACCTCTGTATTGCAAAGTGTGAGGGGTCTTTGATGGTCTTGGTCTTTTCTTGATGGAACATGCGAATGTGTCCCTCTCACTCGCTTGCTTGGTGTGCTTCATGTGTTCGTTCAATCATAAGCAAGTCTTCTAGCATGCGCCTCTTTTCCATCCCGTTTATCGTTGCACCATGTTTCATTGATGTACATGTTCCTACAATCGCTCATGAAGAGACAACATCAAATCCAAAAAATCTCATAGTCTATCATGATGCATTGTTTTCCATTTCGGTGCAGGTGACCGAGAGAGGGAAAAGGCATTGTGACTACGGAGAGCACAACACAGGCTGGGATGCGAGCCTCTAGAGCACTATCGAGAAACATTCTGCAGATCTCACTGGGAGACAAATTTTTGCAATTCGATATAGCAGTGACAATTGTGGGACAAAACCCTGATGGGAGGTAGGATTGTGCAGTTTTCGGGAGGAAGGTCAGGCAGGGTGTCGGGGAGCTGCTAGGCCAATCTGCATAATTTTCTAAGAGAGCACTGGGCAAGTCACCAGGCTGGGATCTGCACAATTTCTTCGGGGAAGATAGTGTAGGCAGTAGGAGGCATTGGCAGAAAAATTTGCGCAATTTTCCAGAGAAGCACAAGGTTGGTCTGTAGGAGCTTCTAGTCAAAATTGCGGAATCTAGGCCCAAACAGCTCTACGCAATTTCTGCACTGGTTGCAAAGTAGGGAAGAAGGGTTGGGCAAGACATCTCTATGCAATCACTGAGCTGGTTGCAGAGTGGGGAAGAAGGGTTGGACATGACAACTCTGCGTAGTTTCGGGGTTAGTTGCAGAGTGGGGAAGAAGGGTTGGTAGGGAAGGACAACTTTATGCAATTCCTCGGATTTTTGCAGAGCAGGAAGGAAGGGAAGGACAAGACAACTCCATTCAATTCTTGGGATGTTTGCAGAGCCAGAAGGGAGGGTAGGACAGGATAACTCTGCATAATTTTGGAGATTAGTGCAGCACTGAGTCACAACTCAAGTCATTTCTTCCAGTTGACCAGCAGGAGGCTTGATGGGAGGTCTTGTGGGAAGCGCAGACTAGACTTAGTTCTGGGAGTCAGCTAGCTGGTTCATTTCCAAGATTGCGCAAAGCAAGCTACCTGGAGGACAGCCTCAAGCTCTACGCAATTCTGGGCAACATTGCAAGGTCACTGAGATCGGATTCCACTGACGGAGGGTTGTCCAGTCAACATATTTTCAGGAAAATTGACTAAGTGTGAAAGTAAGTGTATTTTTGCATTCATGACAATGTGATCACACACACAACACGACTTGACAACAAGACACCTTAAACCAACAAGACAAAATGTGCTCTCTGGGTCTGACTCAAAGTTTAAAAGCGACAAGTGCGACAGTTGAAATATGTCTTTGAATGATCATGACAACACTTGCGCGACAGTGTTTACAACTTTATGTGTGAGTGTGACTGATATCGACAGAGTGAAAACAACTCATACACACAAAGACAAACCTTCAAAATTGCCAGAACAAACTCGCAAGCATAACATAGCGATCAACATGCCAAAAGATGACCAGTGAACAATCAAGCGAAGAGGGTGTGAAAACTTGACAAGAGCTCATGGGATGAGCCAAAGTGTTTGCAACCATCAAGAGGAAAAAACCAGGGAAGGCTCTGAAATTTGGATGCAAGCCAAAATTTTGGAGGGTGTTGCAGTCGCTACAACAAGTCCCAAAATTGACCGCATTATATGTATTGGTTATTGTTAATATAATCCTTCCCCGATACTCTCTCTCTTTTCATATTTTTTGTGATGTATTCAATTCATGCATTTTCATTAATGTTCTTTTAATTAATTTCATGCCATATTTGTATGTTTTCTCTCCTCCTCTCTCACCATTCAATCCTTCTGGATCTTAGCCCAAAATATCTGGATTATTGGTATCAAAGCATGCTACAACTCCATGGGAACCATATATGCAACATCTACATCTAGAATTTGGAAGAATGGGCAACACCATTTCAACCCTTTTGTCAACTTACCCTTAGTTGTACAGCTGCCATTGAAGCATAATAATGTATAAAACACAAGGCGGCCATATTAAACAAACTTTATATAAGTTCCATGACCAATACAAATCATTCATAGGGTGTATATTAAGCTCATTTTAAATGATTTTCTATTGGCTCAAATGGGTTTTTGTTTTTAATTTTTATTTCATTTCCTAGTTTAAGAGATATAATCGATTGAATCCATGCAATTTTATAAAGCAACACAACCATATGAACCTTGAGTTTCAGGAAGGAATTTCTCACACCATAAGCTATGACAAAGAAAGTATCTTATATCAAGGGAGATAAATTTTCAATACCTCAAATGGAACTTCAACAAAAAATGATTTCATCATTTGTAACAAAAGCTATAAAAAAAATTACTGCTAGAGGTCCACTGCTAGAAAAATAGGAACTAGGCTTATGGGTCATCCACAAATCCACTTTTATGGGTTAACCACACAAAAACCTTCTCCAAGTTTTCCATTTCCAACTCAGTTATGGGTCATCCACAAACCCATAGTTACAATGGTGTGAGTAAACCACACAAAACCCTTCTCCGAGCTTGCAATTTCCGACTTGATTATGGGTCATCCACGAACTAGCGATTATGGATTAATCACACAAAATGATTCTTTTTATTGACAATCAACACATTGTAATCATGATGGTTGTGGGTCAAATCCACAAATCCATGGTTGCCACATAAAATTCTTATCTTCAACACATTGTAATCATGATGGTTATGGGCCATCTACAAACCCACAATTATGAATTAACTACAAAAAAGATTTCTCTTCCACGATTATGAATTAACTACACAAAATCTTTCTCTTCATTAGCTCCCAATACATTGTTGTTATATACCTAGGGGGGATAATATGAGGTACAAAGGGAGGTACCGAAGGGAATAATGTAATAATGGGATGGGCCATAGTAATAAATAAGGTGGTTAACCCGAACCATGTAAGGGACCACAAGTAGTTAGTAATAATGTAATGGGCCCATGGTATTATATAGATGGTATTGAGGGAACCATGGTAATGGCTCATGGTATTGTATGTATGAGGCCTATATAGAGGCTAGAGACTCCACATTGAGAGGTGTGAAGGAATATTGTATGAACAAGCATATGGCTTGTGGAGTGTTCTCCTTCCTTAAGGAGTGAATGTATGGTGTTGCCCTACCTTAAGGGTTTGATATCAATAAAGTGAAGCATTTCCTATATTCAGATCTTGTTATTCTTGGGTTTATTTGCATTATCTTATATTTTGGATCAGATCTATAACAAGTGGTATCAGAGCACTTTCTTGGGAAAAAGTGGAGAATTTTTTATTTTTATTTTTGTAGGGACTTTCTAGGGCAGCTAGTTTGCAGATCATTACCATGGTTCCCTCAATACCATCTATCTAATACCATGGGCCCATTACATTATTACTAACTACTTGTGGTCCCTTACATGATTTGGGTTAACCACCTTATTTATTACTATGGCCCATCCCATTATTACATTATTCCCTTGGGTACCTCCCTTTGTACCTCATATTATCACCCCTAGGTATATAACAATTGTAATCATGATGGTGGAATGAACATAATGGGGCCCCTCTTTTTCTTAGCATCGGTGAGATGATGAGGATCATTATTTTCTAAAAGGGGAGGATCCATTCAAATCTTAGGGGGGTGATAGTCTAAGTTCGAATGTTTAGTCATAAAGTCATATTTTTATGTAAAGGGGAACTTGATAGATATGTAATTGATAAAGTCGAACCTAATTACTTCATCAACAAGACAACTTATAAGAAGACAATATAAACAGAGTGATGATTGAAAAAGAGGGGTCTCAAAATTGGTCTCATTACATGTTGATCCATAAACTTCCATGGATATTCCACTAGATAGATTGTCACAACAGATATGAAAAAGCTATATTTAAAATCTAAAATTCTACACTATTACAGTTTTATTTTTTTTCCAATTTATGGATTTGTAGAATATTGTTAATAGTGCATGCATGCAAATTAAAAATTATGCAAAAAATATAGAACACTAAAATAAAATCTCATACACACATTTGACACAAGATACGACTGCAAAACCCTTTCACAGAAAAATCCAGTTGGAAGGTGGGGTTGCTCTGCTCTCTTTCTCTGAATAGAAAATGTTTACGAGTACAAAGAAGTATGGCTTATGGCTTGTGGGCTACTATAGTGCACAAATCCTCCATGTGTGCTCTATCTCCTATCCCTCTTAGTGGTCTGATTATAACACAACCTGGTAGCCTTCTAGTGGTTAGGTTTGATTATCTCAACCCTTAGCCAAAGTTACAATATAGACTCTTTTAGTGTCTTCTACATCATAATCACGTGGTTGGCCCCTTTGTCATAAAATGGGGACCGATATGACATCCTCTCAAATTATGGTGGTGAAAACATGAAGGTCCACTTCTGTGTGGCATAACTTTTGTATAAGAACTCTGATTGACATTATTCTTGCACCATTAGAAAGGTCCCTAAGTGTAGAATAGTAAAAGAAAGGTGCGGCAATAAAGCGGAAATTTGTTTACCCCTAAAAATGTCGTTTGATCCCTCAAAACACTTCTGGAAGGTTTCAGAACCCAATTTGCCACACTGGGTCCCACCAGTAAAAATGGTCATGAGAGTTAATTCCTCCACTTTTTCCACTCTGAAAACATCGAGATGGATGACAAACAATATAGTGATCCAATCCGGATCACACGTAATGGTTCTTCTTAGTAGAATCTCTTTCTCTAGATTTTTGTAATATATTCAATTCATACATTTTCATCGATAATTAATTTCATGGCATATTTGTATGTTTTCTCTCCTCTATTAACATTTAAGTGTTCTAAATTTTAAATCTCAAAATTTAAACCAATAAATGAAAGAAAAAACCTCACCACTCCACAAAGTAAATGAAAGGGAAGGCTTTGAACTCAACGTCAAGGGATGATTTGGACTAGAAGTATCACAAATCCAAGTTCTCCCACCTTAAATAATCACCCATTTCCCTTGCTTCGTAACCTCGACCATTTTAAATATATCAACTTATTATTCCTCTTATTTGATTCTAATGAGGTCTTCATCATGTACATTTCTACATCTTTTAAAAGATGGTGAAATGAAACGAGCGAAGTCTATACTAAGTCTAACACTCAGGAAGTCATCATGGATGAACCATGCCCTCTTTGGAAGCATTTCACACCCTAGAAGAAACCCTTGGATATACCCAGTAGAAACCTTTGAGAACTTAGTGAGTTAATCTTGTTCCCTACTAATCCTCAAATAAGAATTTGGACTAGATTCTACTTTTGCAGACTTGACAGTCTTTGTTGGCAGCCAGATCAGCTTGGAGAATAAAAGTTCATCGAATTGCCTGAGTTATTCCTGGATGGATTCAAGCTATCAGAGGATTCAAGTTCTGCTAAGTTCGTTCCCAAAATTGTGATTTGAGGATTATTGAGTTATTGTTCTTCTCTGCTCAAGGATGAGATTTCGCTGATCCTTCAAATCAAACAGTTGTTTCTCTGAAAACCCAACATGGTTTTCCAATCTATCATAGAGATGGTCTCTAGAGAACAGAGAACAAATAACTAAACTGTTCATGGTCATAAATGTACGAAGCTGTATATGCTTGCTGTTAGATAACTGTTTTGCAGTTAGATAACTGGTTTGTCAAAATTTAAAGATGAGCATATAATATACGGCGAGCCATATTTCCCCTGCTATCCCGCCATAAATGAAAGGTGGGTGTATATGCCCACCGTTCGATTTCAACCTTAACAAAATCGAACGATAAGCATATACACCCGCACCCGCCATTCATTTATGACCCGATAGCATGAAATTTATTGACAGCCATAATATACAGCCCTGTGCATTTATTACCCAATTATCAAGCTAGTTACTTTCAACCTAGGCTAGATAGTGAATAAGCTGAAATCGTGTTCGTTATCTTGGTCACTCATTTTGTCAAACAGTTTTTGTGAAACAAACTAAGAATGGAAAAAATCTCAAACCTTTCCTCGATCAGTCATTTCGTCAAACAGTGTGCCAGAACTCCTACTGCTTTTAGTCACGTCTGCCCATGCTGCTTATTGCAGAACCCGAACACGCATTAATTGCTGCAAGTACCCCTGGTAGAAAATGCAGTACCCAACGTACCTTACTGCCAGAATACCTTTTGGAAAATGCAAAATACTGAAACGGCAACCCCAAACCTGAAACGGTAAACCTCAAAACTGCTGCCCGGTAGCGATAAAAAAATTCCTAATCAATCTAGACAGAGCTTTCTCGTGCCTGGTATGTGTGGACTTTCTTCATTCCTGGTGGGATAAATTAATTGAATGTGGTGAACGGTTACGGAATTGAATGCCTGCGGGAGAGCAGAGTGCTTGAATAGTTTAAGGAATACACATTTAATGTCGCTTGTTCATGAACCATTCGAGGCTGCCAACGTTGTTCAGATCGGAATCTTCTGTTTATGCCATCATTATGCATTTCAGAAATCTTGATATTTAAGTTACAGGTTTTGATTAGCAACTCTGCAAATTCATGCGGTTGTGGGTGGGGATTCTGTCACGGCCAGGATTTGAAAATCCATATTACGCAAAATCCTTGCACAAACTGTGACTTCATTATTTTAAGCAGGAATCTGCACAGTACTTTCTCTTTTTTTAGGTTGAGTTTTGTTGAGTTTAGACAGTGCTAACGGGTTTATTAGATGAAAGAATACGGATGGAATTATTGAAAATCGATTCCAAACACCAAAACTCTAAAAGCCAGAGTGACTTGTATCTTCTTACATTACAGACGTATTAGTAACCCTTCCAGAGAGCAAACAACGCATAATAATGCTATTACCATGATTTCCATTAAACTGGTCAACCTCTTCCTCTTTATTTGATGGAAGAGGAACAATCAACTCATAAAAATGTTATTCCCACTATTTCAGTCAAACTGACCAACCTTTTTATTAGATGGAAGAGAACAATCAGCTCATATGGGTGCTATTACCACGATTTCATTCAGTGGATTTCATTCAATCAAACTGACCAACCTTTTTATTGGATGGAAGAGAACAATCAACTGGTAAGGGTGCTATTACCACGATTTCAGTCAAATTAGCCAACCCATTTATTGGATAGAAGAGGAACACTATTACCACTATTTCAATTCCACTGGTCAACCCGTTTATTGGATGGAAGAGGAACAATCAACTCATAGAGGTGTTATCACCATGATTTAAACTTGGACACCTTTTAGATACTCTCACCACAATTTCAGTAAAACTTGTACACCTTTTTTATAGTTTAATCCTGTCAAAATGACTTTTATTGCCAAACTCTTCCATAAATGAACCCCAAAATCTACAGCTCATCTCATAGGTTTCAAATGACAAAAAATAGCTTCCATACTCAAACCCTCCCATAAATAAACCCCAAAAAAATCAACTAAAATAAAGTCCATGCTCCAACCCTCCCCTAAATAAATCCAAAACCAACTAATTTACACCTCGGATATTTCAAATGACAAAAAAACATACAAATGTGTTTTAATTTATACAACTTTACCCCTCTTTTACTCTATTCTCTATTTATATAATTTCCAACTTTATGGCTTTCAATTTCCCTTTTTCTTTTTCATATAATATAATTTCCAAACACATGTTTCCAACAATATTTTATAGTTAAATCGGTGTATTAATAATTGTACAAATTCAGTTACTGGTTAAATCAGTGTATTAATAATGGTACAAATTCAGTTTCTGGTTAAATCGGTGTATTAATAATTGTACAAATTCAGTTTCTGTTTTTTCTTTTCGTATTTTATTTTATTTTAAGAGAATTTTATTTAATTGATTGTTGAAAATTTAAGGCTGGAAAATTAATTTTATTAAAAAGTTTGTAATATAATTAGGCAAGGGCTAATGAGTCTCTTATCGGGCATTAAATGTCCGCTTAGCTACAAGCTCAATAGCCATATAGTATCGGGCATTAAATGTCTGCTTAGCTGCAAACTCAATAGCCATATAGTTTTTGGTGGGGATGGAGTGTTCGGAAAGCACCGTGCGCCGCTGTTTTAAATGGCTATCGAACTTGTAGCTAAGTGGGCATTTAATGCCCGATAGCAGGCTCATTAACCCTTTCCATATAATTATTTCATGTTTATTTTTTTTAAAGAATTAGTTGAAATAGATTTTTGATGGCATTTTATTTAGGAAATATTAAAATTATACAAATTTGATAATTCATTTTAAAAAATCTAAAAAAAAATTGCATTTCCTTCCTTATATTATGCCTTAAAAACACTCCAATTTGACCACTCAACTTGGGATTTTTAAAATTCTGGAAAACAAACCCAAGAAAATAAGAAATTGCATTTCATTCATTACAGTTTGAACCTGATGCCAATATCACAGTTTGAACCTGATGCCAATATCAACGATGAGCTCATTCATTGCATACCTAAAAGCAGAAATGCCAATCATGGATAACCTGCACTCAATCAATGGTCCCCAAAAATATTACAATACTAGTTGCCATGGCTCCGGTGAATATACACACTGGATTTACAGTTCCGGCCCTGCCCAAGTAAGCTTGGCAGTGCCCACAAAAATATTTATCCCCTAAAGCGACTGCAGAAGCAGGAGAACTGCAATGGTGCTGAAAACTTTTATAACACCACCAATATGGATTCTGAAGGCACGGGTCGCAGCAGAAGAAACGTGGTCAAGCTCAAGTGAATCAAGAGCAAGGGGCATGTTCTCTCTGTCTGGACTGCACGTAGGCTGGTTAGGGGTGTAGGTACTGTACATGAGAGCTCTGAGCACTGCAGAAACAGTGGGAATATACGCAGTCTTGTTCTTTGCCAGTAACCATGTCAGTCCCATTAATTTACAGTCTCTGTTGTACATCTTGCTGGCCCTGTCTGAGTGATCTCCATTATTTCCTGGTCTGCCTTTGAGCTGCACACAGATGAGAGCCTTGGTTAAACTGAGGGGGAACAAGGTCCATCGAAAGGAGTGTAACATGAAAAGAAAATACAGGTCCATCAAGGAAAGGAGTGTAACATTAAAAGAAAATATTAAGTTTCAACTAAAAAATGAAAATGGTGTATTTTTATTATCATTAATATTTTGGGTGAATACTTCACTCATCATTATATTGTATATGAAAAAATCATGATTATATCGTATAGGAAAAAATATTATGGATCAATTAAAAACTAGTATAAATTTTACTCATCATAATAACCTATAAAAAAAATACTAAGCTTCAATCAGAAACTGTGTATCTTAATTGAAACTACTGACATTTTGAATAGATGTTTCACTCATCATCAAAACATCCTTTCCCAAAAATCCATCATCTCAATCAAGATACACTCTTTTTTCAAGAACAAAAACAGATTGACAATATGAATTTCAAATGTAAATTAGAACCTTCAAAAATTTAATAAATACTGGAATATCATATTGTCCCTTGAAAAAATTAATGTTTTAGACGGACACTCCACCATCATTTCGAAGACTAATATTTTAGGTAGATACTCCACCATCATTATGAATGTCAGCGAAATATTCATCATTACAGAGTGTTTCTTAAAAACTATATATATAAATTAACAACATGAATATGAATTTTAACGGTGAAAATTTACACACTCAAATTTCGACAGAGTATATAGCACAGAATACCTTTTGGAGTGCCTTTAGGCAGTTAGTGCATCCCTGGTAAGAAGAGTTCCTGCAATTGTTTTCCAGGGCTCGAACCGCAGACAAGGGCGCCGCAGCGCTATGGTTGTTAGAGAGATTGAAGGCGTTGGAACAGGTGAGAGAAGTGATATGGTGGAGCCTTATGTCGCAGAAACAGAGTATCGGATCGCAGGTAGCGTTGGGTTTGGGGATGTTAATGCCCCGGGTTTTGAGAGAACTCTGCAAGCTGTCCGCGCATATCTGCTCATCATCGGGAAGGAAAGGCTGCAATTCCGAGGACGAGGATGAGGACGAGACGGGAGAGGGCGCCGTTTGGAGCGCTGTGCGGGCGTAGGCGGCATATAACCAGGCGGCCAAAACAGGGCAGCAGCGGCTCCTGTCAAGAAGCCCCTTTCTGCCATTAACACAATTCTCCTTCACGCCTCCGAACAGCTCGTCTGAGAGGTCGAGGTGACACGTCTTTTTCTCCTGCTGATCAACTGGAATGGCAGGTATGCTGTAATTCGAACTCACTGGCTCCTCCGCCTCTGGAATTCCAATTCCTGTTTCGCTTTTTCCGGTGCGCGTAAAAGAAGCGAGGAACAGAAACGTGATCAGCGTCATACCCCTCATGATTTTCCTTGACCCTCTGCAAGATTCGAGCCTGCAACACTTGCCCGACAAAAGCTACATTAAATTTCAAATTGCAGCCGATTGAGTTGCAGTCGGACGATCGAGAGTACCCGAGTAATAAATACTTTGCTTCCAACACTGATGTCGAAAACAGTATATTAATAATGTCTGTGGGCACGTTAATGGCTATTTATAGGGAAAAAAGAAACCCAGGGAATCAATAAAGCTGGCAATTTCTGTTTGTTTGCTTCTGCATTTTAAAATCCCTTTGAATGTAAGGACGGGGAACACAAAAATACACGACAGGTGCTATCACGGCAGTACAGTCTGAGCAGTTAGAATGGAATACCAAACCAATTTCCCTCCGTTCACATGGAGCCGCCACCATGGACGACTCTGCTCAATTATAGATCTTATCATTTCCATTACACGTTATATTCAAAATCCATGGTCCTGGTTAGTGTGTATGGAATTAATTAAAAAACAGGAAGCTGTCATCCTTTTCCCGCTGCCCAAGAAAAAACACAGCTAAATGTAGGAGGATGCTTCTATTAGAAAAGCAACCAACCACTTCGACCATGACTCGTCATGCGACTTATAGTGCGGTCCTGCTCACAGTTTTTGTGTCAACTGCAAAAGTGGAAAAGCTTTTCGACATATCACTATTTTATTTCATTTAATTTGGTTTGGGTAGTCATGCCTATTGAATGTTGAAGTTGGTTTCAGATTGCAGGAATATAATATGTATGTAAAGATGTTAACAATAAGTTAAAAATAAAATTAAAAGAAAGAAAAGGGTTAAAATTAAAATTAAAAGAAAGAAAAGGGTCACTATGCTAAATAGTCTTGAACTTCAAGAGAAAGAAAGTGACTTTCTCAGCTAGATCAAGGTTGGCTATATACATCTTAACATAAATATTCTTAATTATCACTCTTAGAGATGTCAAAAAAATGCAGAGGTGGTTTTTAAATATTAAGGTTAATGAGGTGACAAATATTTTTAATTATCACCCTATATCAAAAAAATGTAAAGGTGGTTTTTCAATATTAAGGTTAATGAGGTGACATTAGGAAGATGCTTTTGCAATTGATTTCAAGTTTTATTTGTATTATGGAGAACATGAGAGCAAGATATAGATATTTAATAAAATTATTTAGTGAGTTATTTATTTGTCAAGCTTTGTGTATCATAATCATTATATTAAATATCATTAGGGCAATGAGCAGTGTTGCTTTAAATTTTAAAAAAAATATCATGAATTATTGATCTTTGGACGTAAAGATGTTTGAAAAATATGGTGGTAAGTTGTGTTTTTATCTTCTTTCATTCTTTTTTTTAAAATATGGTTAGTCATTGTGCCAAATTTCAAAAAAATGATATCATGAATTATTGATCTTTCAACATAAAGATGTTTGAATAATATAGTGGCAAGTTGTGTCTCTATCTTGTTTCACTCTATTTTTTTGAATATATCGTCCCAATTATCATACCCATCTGAAAGGATTTCGGCAGACAATGAGTGAAAGGAATGGATTGAAATTAGCACTAAAATCCTTTATTTTCAAAAAGGGTGAGAGCCACATTATCCTTTACTCAATGTAGCTTCTATAATTAAACTTAAGCTAAAGCATGCTCCATAGAAAAGGACCTCAAAAATACATATGAACATAGTTATACAGCTTACATATTTACATCAAAATACATATCCCAGATAATATGTCTTTGCATTAAAAGATCAATTGAGCATTTAAGGTCAACGTGAGAATAAGCATGTTTCACTATTACTTTAAGTATGTTGTAGATACTACTACTTCTAAGACCCCATAAACCTCAATTTCTTAGAAAACAAGGAAAATACACCCATATGTAGAGAGACTCCTAATTCTAAGCCCCTATGAACTTCAATTTCTTAGAAAACTGGGAAAATTCAGCCACATATATATAGAGAGAGAAGGTGGCAGAACCTATCATCACTTAGTTGTCAATTCGTGGTTATGATAATCATCATTGCTTGTTATCCATGGATTCGAGCTCACTCATCACTGTTATTCAAGGAAAATCATGCCACTTGAATAAATTGTTGGTGGTTCATAAGGGGTATAATTTCACTCATGCCATAGGCCTTTAGGTTTTGGGTCATTGACTTGTTTCCTTATATCTTAGGAAGATGAGCTCTTAGCCAATAAGAAACAATTTTAGGTCTTACTCCAAAACTAAAAGGTAGTTCCACTCAAAATTGTATCCACAAGTAAGCCAATGTCCCACATAATCATCATTTAAGATTCAACAAAAAATTAAAATCATATATTTACTAGTGACAACTTAAAGACATATATCTATCAAATAGTTGGTTTCCAACTTCAACCCCTCCCCTTGAGATTTTAACGTGTTCTTATCAAAAATTAGGTTCAAATCTCATAGGGAGAGATGAAGGATGGGAATCAATTGTAGGGGTTACACTATCCCGAAGGGTGGTGGTGACCATATCACATTGTTGGGTAGATTGTTTTTCTATTTGACATTAAAGTTGGCCACAATCCAAACTTGGATGACTACATGATTAACATGTGGCTTGAGTCGCTGCCATCCAAAGTGGTTACCAGGTCACTCATGGTGGTTACCACACCAACCCTTAACATGGCTAGATATTTGTTCATACACTAAAAAATGTCTTAACATAACATCCTATCACCATCTATTTTATACTTGTAAGTGTAAATTTTTTTTATTAATATTCTTTAAGATTTTAATTAATATCTCACTCTAACATTCATTATAATAAAATTTACCACTAAATAATAGACACAATGATATACATTTTATTTAATCCAATAGAACTAATTTCTATAACTAAAAACATATGTTGATATATATTATATTATATATTATATAAAAGCTTTATTGGATTGGAATCATCCCGTAGCAAAGAGTAATAAAATATCATTTATATATGATTTTTAACTTTTTTACGCCTTTTCGACCTTTCAGGGCACAACATAATGACCAAATAATGCAGAAGGATTTAAATAATTTTTCATGATATTTTGGTTGTGCGGTTTTTACTTTAATTTTAAAAAGTCGACGTTTTAACTTTTCCATTATTATATTATTTTTTTAAGTGAAATTATATTGGGATTCATTGTATCTTTCGTAACGCTGATATATTATTTTTTTCATTATCAAATATTTATCATAATATTGGTTAAATTTTTATAATAATATTCTTTATTATAATTAAGTAAATTATTATTAAATAAATTATAATTATAACTGTTGATAGATTTATTTAGAGTGGGTTGAAGAATAATTAGTGTATGCTTTAATTTTAAATGGAAAATATGTGGTTTGAGTGTAAAAAAATTTTAGGTCATAATTATATTAGAGAAAATTTGTTGTCTATTTTGAACTATTCATTGTGGTTTATAACAACACAATAAATGAGTAGTGTTATGTAGACATAATTACTTATAATGACAGAGAAAATTTATCGTTCTTTTTGAACTATCTATTGTGATTTATAATAACACAATAAATAAGTAAGGCGATGTAGAGATAATTACTCATAATGCATGAACCAACACAATAAATAAGTAAGGTGATGTAGATATAATTACACATAATGGCTACAATCTAACGCCTAATTTTGACTAAGAAAATATTTATTTATAATAGAATATAATAATAATAATAAAATTATAAAAGTATAAATAATAAATATATAAAAAAAAAAAAAAAAAAAATGCAAAAGCGACCAACCTAGAAAAGGAAAAGAAATGAAAGAAACCGGATCAAAAAATAAGATTTAAAATGAAATAAAAAGGATATAAAAAAAAAAATAGCCCTAGACTTATATGATTTTTTTAATCTAATTAAATCTAATTATTTAATTATTCATTTATTTATATTGTAATAAAAAATAAATAATCTTATCTTAAAATATAAAGAAGCCAATGGTGAAAATCCATTTGAATAAATATAAGAAAGAAAACTAAGAGTTTAAAGCTAAATCAAATAGAGAGGAAAAACCATTACATATAAAAGGAAGAAAGTCAAATAAAATAAAAGGTAATAAAAATTAGATTATATAAAATAAATGAATATATAAATAAATAAAACAAACTAAAATAAATAATTTAAGAAAAAGGGGTAGGGATCCAATAATTATTCATTTTCCAGCGATTATGTATGTTAATATAACTAGGTTTCTTTTCTATTTCAATGGTCTCCTTAAACTTCCAATGAAAAAAGATCAACCCTTGCAATGGCCCAAGCCTCTTCAATGTAAATGTGATGTTTTGTTGCGTCATGTAAACATTAACGATTTTGAGACTCAAGATTTTGAAAACTCATAGTTTTTTGTATGATATTTTTCTTGTAATGTAACCTATTTAATAACATAAAATTCCAAATAATTTTCCTTTTTTGCAAAACAAAGGATTTGGTTCGGGCAAAAGCCAAGTGCAAATGTCAAGCATGTCCTGACGATGAACCACACTGGTTGGTTTGAAATGCGTCGACAAATGATTCTTTATGTGATTTGGCCGAAAATTCTCTAACAATATTATGGATCACAAAAGTCTAAATTCCTTATTAATTGATATCTCAAAAAAACAACTTCATCTATTATAACTAGGTATGATCATGCTCAACAGTTTCTAATTATAAATATTTTAATTTTATTATTTTCAAATAAAAGTTTTAAAATGTAAAAGAGTTAAATTATCACTTTAAATTCAATTACTACGTATGAGAATATGTTTCATTATTTGGGAAATCAATAATTAAAATATATATATAAATATATAAATATATTTAAAATATGAACGAAAAAATTATTTATACACATATCAGAGTATTTAATAAAAACCAATATTAAACTAACGTTCATTTTATTTAGTTTTATTTTATTTTTTTAGATTTTAAAAAAATACACTTAGAAATAGTTTGATTTTTCTTAATCGGTTGAATACAAAATTAAAATAAATCTAAACTGTTATTTTTTTTCCGATTCAATTATGACAAATACATATCCTATTACAAATCACCATAATCACTGTAAACTCATTATTTAAATTTGAAGTCAAAACATTATATTTCCTCATCTAAAAAAATATTCCATCTGGAGAGGAAATATATATATATATATATATTTAAATATTTATTTTAATTATTTATTTTATTATACGAGTCCAAATACCACCAAACGCGTCAAATCAGTTTCGAATATTTTTGTAATTTTGAAAATTTCCACTGAAAATATTATTTTAAGAAGTTGTTTCACGGGCAAAAGTAATTAAATAATATAATAGAATTGTGATATGAAATGTTTTGTTTGCTTTGCAAAAACCTCCCGTCTACGCTATATTATATATAAATTAAATAATATTCCCTCTCGAATTTGGGGACGTGATAGTGGAAGAGTAGGTTTTCCTGCTTCCAACATTGTTGAATTAGTGGACACGTGAAAAGCAGTGGGCCCTAAACATTAACATGGTCCTTTGTCGTTTGTTGCCCATCACTATATTCTTTCGCCTCCAACGTCATGGTTTAGATACATTTTTCTCCTACGAGCGTTAAAGTCAAATTGATTTCAAGCTTCGTTTGTGAAGTTGTTCCGCCGGATTTTTGTAGCAGGTATTACCTAGTTGACTATATTAAAGGGAAAAATAACTTATGTCAATCATTCTATAGTTAGTTAATTTTTTTATTAATATTTGTATTGCTTACCATATCCAACCATGTTCTAATTTTTTCTTAAAGGAAATTAGGAGTTTCAATCATTTACTCATTACATTTAGTCTAAAAATTGTAGATATTCTAGTTATATTTGGACATTCCAAAACATAATATTAAAACAAAAAAGCCACACACATTTTAGTCAATTAAGAGTTTAGGAAGAAATAAGAGTTAGGTTTTTTACACTAGAATTGAGAGGAGTAGGAGGATCAAATTCACAATGAAGGCGGCTTTCTAGATGTGCTCTGAAAATGGAGCATTTAGGCTTCTTGTCTAACTTACAAAACTTCTCCCACTTCCAAAGCTTTAAATATTCTCAAGTCTTATTGATTAACCAATGTGGAATTGATAATATGCTTGACAATATATTGTATGCTTATGTTTGTTTTAAACTGTTCAAGTATTGTAAATTGATTTGCTTAAACTGATATAAAACAAATAGCAGCAATTAAAATAGCAGAGACAATGCAGCAATAAAACACAAATAGAACAACAATATCAATTTGGAGTTCACCCGAAACTCTTGGGCTACGTCTCCTTGAGCTCTAGTCAACTCAACTAGGCTCTCTGGGATTATGGTAAAGTCCTTTTACAAGCTCCTTGGCTCAACTCCATTGGTTTTTCACAGAAACAATGGGTTTAGACACCATTTTATCCCTAGCTCTTGAAGCTCTCGGCTCTGGCTCTGGCTCTTGGCGTTGGCTCTTGGCGCTGGCTCTTGGCACTGGCTCTTGGGCTCTGGTTTCTTTGACTTTCTGCAATTTACAGCTCTCTGGCTTTTTCACTTGACCTCCAAGTGACTCCTTGGCTGCTCTGCGCATTCGATTTTCCTCCCTCGGCCTCTTTTTGCTTCTGCCTTTTTGCTTTCTGCGCTTCTGCTCGCAATTGAGTTCTTTCTGCTCTGGTTTGCCTTAGCTTCTTGCTTTGGCTTCGTTTTCTGCACTCCTGTCTCAACCTCCTTTTTTCTGTCTCTATCATTCTGTGTCTTTTAAGCCAACCAACACTGTCTGTTCGATTCCTCTTTTGAGCGTTAGCAACCATTGTTAAATGCCTTTAGGGATGGTGGCCACATGTTCTACAACAGAAGGGACCATCGGGCCTTTGAAATCCCCAAAAATAGCGTTCTCTATTTACACAGAGAAATACCTAAGAACACGAGAAAACTCGTCATTTTTCTGTTTATCGGACTTCAAATATCCTTAAATCTACCTTATATTCTATCGAGTCCGCCTTTAAATCGCTATCGCAAGTCGCATAGGCGCAGGTTCCTTTGTTTCTTGGTTTTTTATTAAAAATCCCAAATATAAAGAAAATCCCAAAAAGTGGCTCATATCGGACTTGATATAATTATGTAGTGGCATTTACAACCCTTTCGGGTCTAGTCACATTGCATCGGTGCATATCTATATATATAGATGGCCCTGCTTCGTCAAATTACTCCGACGCGATTGATCGCAATTGCGTATCACATGGACCCAAGGTATTTCCATATGGCATGGCCTATGCCGACGTCGATTCGCCGACTTCGGCGATCGCAACGTCGCTCGGCTCGGGGTCCCGCTTTAAGCCCCATGCCACCACCGATGCCGATCCGCTGATATCGGCAATCACCATATTGCGACGGCTCGGGGTTCCGCCTTAGGTTATACACACAAGCCTGCCTCCGACCCAATATGTTGAGGATCAGTAATCGGGGGTGCTTCCCCTTTCCGCTTAAGTCCGCCTTGGACCTCCTTCGATGCGATTTTTCTTCACAAAGCCTTTTAGGCCATTTTTTTTTAAGATTTGCCTCCTTTTCCAAAGAACCAAGGGCATCTTCTTACACCATAACTTTTGCATCCTACGTCCATTTTTGCCCATTCAAGTTGCAGTAGATTCAAAATGAGACGATCTCTACAATGGGGCTATTTCCAGGAACTTCCTTGGACTTTCATTTTCCTTAGTGAGGAACACTTAGACTTAGGAGTCTATCCAAAATCCATTTTGGATCATGCCTTCCCACTAAAAGAACTTTTGGTCTCCAAAAGACTGATATACTGATCTCAACAGTAAATGAGAGTGACTCACCCTCTTCTTTCAGCCTTCGTACACTTGCCTTGCATAGTGCCTTTGAACTAAAGTTTCTGACAACTTCCCTTCTTGGATGGGCTGGTCTTCGTGGGAAGAACTGTCTTCTTCTCTGCCTTCCTACAGAACTCCTGCTTAGATGGTCACAGAAGGTAGTTTGAGCTTCTCTGCCTTGATCATTGATCCAAGGTGGCTCAAACAAATGTGAAGTACACCTGCTCCACAAAACTCTCATTTGTACCTATTTGAAAAGCTGTCAACAACAACTATTAACAACAACAGAAATACGGACAATAACTGGATGGCCTAAACTCCTGCTTCAACAAAGGAACATATTTCACATCTTGTGAATGCCTCCATGTCCTACATCTGCATACAAATTATGGACTAGACAACAAACCCACAAAACATGCCTTTAAGACAAATGACCCTTCAAGTCAAGCACGTAGAAAAAAAGACCATGAGGATTCCTTTCAAAGGATGAAAATTTCACCACTATCTCCATCTTGGAGACCAAGTCAACTTTTCCTCAAGCCAACATTACATGCATGTTTACATCAAAGCAATCAGCCCTTTAGTTAATTACACATACATGTTAAAATACAAGGAAAACATCAACATCCCTGTGTTTATGCGCATCACGCTTATGCATGCATTTCATCCTTCAACTTTCGCTTAAGCACACCATACTTTCGAAGCTGAAATTAAATATAATGTTGCAGCAACAAAGTGAGTCTCCCACTCAATCTTTTCCATTCACCATCTTGGTAGAAACCTGCAACTTGCATCTCATCAACAAAGAAGTGCTAATAGATGCATCAACAGACATGCAATCCTTAATTGGAAAAGAACTCTAACCATTTCTTACCAATCCAGTTCAAAGGTCTTTCCTTTGTTTGCACATTAGCATTAACATGTGAATCATTCTGAAGCACATCATCCATGGAAACTTCATTTCCATTTCTACCATCTTCTCTTTCCACTTTCTTCAACTTTTGTGGAAGCATCGTTGGATTCAAAGTCCAACACCTCTCAGCAAGATGCCCTTGGTTATGGCAATAAGTGCAACACATGTGCATCCTCTTGACAGCATGATTTGCCTTGTCCAATGGACCTTTGGCTCTTTGCTTCTTGTTCTTCAAAAGTTTCATGTATGTGGACATTCTCTTCCAACATCCAGAAACATGATGGTTACCCAAACCAGAAAAGGAACATGCAATTCTTTTCCCATGCTTATGTGGAAATTTACCATGCTTTGCAAAATCAAAAGGAAGATGCTTAGAACGAGATTTATACTTGCCTCTTTCACCTTTATTGCCTTCATGCGGGGGTGAAGCAAATGAAGAAGTTACTCCCTTTGGAACACCTTCAATTTCTTCAAGGTTGTTAGAGTTTCCACAACTCTCTGGCTCAAGTGTGTGCTTCTGAACACCTACATCCTACAAGTGATGTTTCAAGCCATTGCATTCCTCTTGAATACGATCTTCACACTTCTGAGGTAGAGGACATGAATTGAAACTCCTTCTTGGGACTGTTTCAATGGCCTTCATGGCAGCTTTGGAACTCTCTCCATAAGATTGTCCATAGCCAAGACCCAATTACTTAGGCCTTTCCTCAACCATTATTGGTTCAACAATTCCTTGTGCATGCTTTCCCAAGCCCTTTCCTTCATAACCCATCTTGGACATTAGCTTGGAACCTATGCCTCTAGTATGTTTTTCAAAAGAACCAATATAAGCATTCTTATAAGAATTTGTAGACAAGCTGGAATGGTTTAGCTCTTCTTCAAGCTGATACTTGACCAAGGCTTCTTTGGCAATAAAGATTTGTGACTCCAACCATGCATTCTCTTCAGGTTCATATTTGCAATATGAAGCTGCCTCTCCATTTCCTGCAGTCTGTCAAAAAGCAACTGATTCTCTTCCTTCATGGAATTCGACTGCTCTCTAAGTATGTTGCTCTTTCTTCCATCCTCATACATTTCTCTCGCCTTGTCCATCACGATGAACAAGTCTTGCTTCATGTCTCCATCAAAGAGTCTTGTGATGGAGAAGGAATTTGAGGATACACTTGAGGAAGTTGTCATTATGCCAATGAACAAAGAACTTCAAACAAGATTAATAAAGAGCTTATTTCAAAAAACTCTCGTCTACGCTCAATTATATATAAATTTAATAATATTCCCTCTCGAATTTGGGGACGTGATAGTGGAAGAGTAGGTTTTCCTGCTTCCAACATTGTTGAATTAGTGGACACGTGAAAAGCAGTGGGCCCTAAAAATTAACATGGTCCTTTGTCGTTTGTTTCCCATCACTATATTCTTTCGCCTCCAACATGATGGTTTAGATACATTTTTCTCCTACGAGCATTAAATTCAAACTGATTTCAAGCTTCGTTTGTGAAGTTGTTCCGCCGGATTTTTGTAGCAGGTATTACCTAGTTGACTATATTAAAGGGGAAATAACTTACGTCAATCATTCTATAGTTAGTTAACTTTTTTATTAATATTTATATTGCTTACAATATCCAACCATGTTCTCATTTTTTCTTAAAGGAAATTAGGAATTTTAATCATTTACTCATTACATTTAGTCTAAAAGAATGTAGATATTCTAGTTATATTTGGACACTCCAAAACATAATATTAAAACAAAAAGGCCACACACATTTTAGTCAATTAAGATTTTAGTAAGAAATAGGAGTTAGGTCTTTTACACTAGAATTGAGAGGAGTAGGAGGATCAAATTCACAATGAAGGTGGCCTTCTAGATGTGCTCTGAAAATGGGGCACTTAGGCTTCTTGTCTAACTTACAAAAACCTCTCCCACTTCCAAAGCTTTAAATATTCCCAAGTCTTATTGATTAACTAATGCAGAATTGAAAATATGCTTGACAATATAGTGTATGCTTATGTTTGTTTTAAATTGTTCAGGTGTTGTAAATTGATTTGCTTAAACTGATATAAAGCAAACAGCAGCAATTAAAATAGTAGAGACAATGCAGCAATAAAACACACACAGAACAACAATATTGATTTGGAGTTCACCCAAAACTCTTGGGCTACATCTCCTTGAGCTCTAGTCAACTCAACTAGGCTCTCTGGGATTATGGTAAAGTCCTTTTACAAGTTCCCTAGCTCAACTCCATTGGTTTTTCACAGAAACAATGGGTTTAGACACCATTTTATCCCCGGCTCTTAAAGCTCTCGGCTTTCTAGCTCTCGGCTCTCGCTCTGTCTCTTGGCTCTTGCTCTTGGCGCTGGCTCTTGGGCTCTGGTTTCTTTGACTTTCTGCAATTTACAGCTCTCTGGCTTTTTCACTTGACCTCCAAGTGACTCCCTTGACTGCTCTGCGCATTCAATTTTCTCCCTCGGCCTCTTTTTGCTTCTGACCTTTTTCTTTCTGCGCTTCTACTCATAATTGAGTTATTTCTGCTCTGGTTCACCTTAGCTTCCTGCTTTGGATTCATTTTTTGTGCTCCTATCTCAGCCTCCTTTTTTCTGTCTCTGTCCTTCTGTGTCTTTTAAGCCAACCGACAATGTCTGTTCGTTTCCTCTTTTGAGCGTTAGCAATCATTGTTAAATGCCTTCAGGGATGGTGGCCACCTGTTCTACAACAGAAGGGACCATCGAGCCTTTGACATCCCCAAAAATAGCATTCTCTATTTACACAGAGAAATACCTAAGAACACGAGAAAACTCGTCATTTTTCTATTTATTGGACTTCAAATATCCTTAAATCTACCCTATATTCCATCGGGTCCGCCTTTAAATCGCTATCACAAGTCGCATAAGCGCGGGTTCCTTTGTTTCTTGGTTTTTTATTAAAAATCCCAAATACAAAGAAAATCCCAAAAAGTGGCTCATATCGAACTTGAAATAATTATGCAGTGGCATTTACAACCCTTTCGCGTCCAATTGCATCGCATCATCGCATATATATATAATATAATATATATTATATATATATATATATATATAATATATATATATATATAATATATATATATATCGCCCCTGCCTCTGACCCGATATGTCAGGGATCGGCAATCAGGGGTGATTCCTCTTTCTGCTTAGGTTCGCTTAGACATCCTTTGATGTGATTTTTCTTCATAAAGCCTTTTAGGCCATTTTTTTTTAAGATTTGCCTCTTTTTCCAAAGAACTAAGGGCATCTTCTTACTGTCATAACTTTTGCATCCTACGTCCATTTTTGCCCATTCAAGTTGCAGTAGATTCAGAATGAGACGATCTCTGCAATGGGGCTATTTCCAGGAACTTCCTTGGACTTTCATTTTCCTCAGTGAGGAACACTTAGACTTAGGAGTCTATCCAAAATCCGATTTAGATCATGCCTTCCCACTAAAAGAACTTTTGGTCTCCAAAAGACTGATATACTGATTTGAACAATAAATGAGAGTGACTCGCCCTCTTCTTTCAGCCTTCATACACTTGCCTTGCATAATGCCTCTGAACTAAAGTTTCTGACAACTTCCCTTCTTGGATGGGCTGGTCTTCGTGGGAAGAACTGTCTTCTTCTTTGCCTTCCTGCAGAACTCCTGCTTAGATGGTCACAGAAGGTAGTTTGAACTTCTCTACCTTGATCATTGATCCAAGGTGGCTCAAACAAATGTGAAGTACACCTGCTCCACAAAACTCTCATTTGTACCTGTTTGAAAAGCTGTCAACAACAACTATTAACAACAACAGAAATACAGACAGTAACTGGATGGCCTAAACTCCTGCTTCAACAAAGGAACAGATTTCACATCTTGTGAATACCTCCATGTCCTACATTTGCATACAAATTATGGACTAGACAACAAACCCACAAAACACGCCTTTAAGACAAATGACCCTTCAAGTCAAGCACGTAGAAAAAGAGACCATTAGGACTCCTTTCAAAGGATGAAAATTTCACCACTATCTACATCTTGGAGACCAAGTCAACTTTTCCTCAAGTCAACATTACATGCATGTTTACATCAGAGCAATCAACCCTTTAGTTAATTACACATACATTTTCAAATACAAGGAAAACATCAACATCCCTGTGTTTATGCGCATCATGCTTATGCATGCATTTCATCCTTCAACTTTCGCTTAAGCACACCATACTTTCGACGTTGAAATGAAATATAATGTTGCAGCAACAAAATGAGTCTCCCACTCAATATTTTCCATTCACCATCTTGGTAGAAACCTGCAACTTGCATCTCATCAACAAAGAAATGCTAATAGATGCATCAACAGACATGCAATCCTTAATTGGAAAAGAACTCTAACCATTTCTTACCAATCCAGTTCAAAGGTCTTTCCTTTGTCTGCACATAAGCATTAACATGTGAATCATTCTGAAGCACATCATCCATGGAAACTTCTTTTCCATTTCTGGCTTCTTCTCTTTCCACTTTCTTCAGCTTTTGTGGAAGCATTGTTGGATTCAGAGTCCAACACCTTTCATCAAGATGCCCTTGCTTATGGCAGTAAGTGCAACACGTGTGCATCCTCTTGATAACATGATTTGCCTTGTCCAATGGACCTTTGGCTCTTTGCTTCTTTTCCTTCAAAAGTTTCCTGTATGTGGACATTCTCTTCCAACATCTAGAAACATGATGGTTATCCAAACCACAAAAGGAACATGCAATTATTTTCCCATGCTTATGTGGAAATTTACCATGCTTTGCAAAATCAAAAGGAAGATGCTTAGAACCATATTTATACCTACCTCTTCCACCTTTATTACCTTCATGAGGAGGCGAAGCAAATGAAGAAGTGACTCCCTTAGGAACACCATTAATTTCTTCAAGGCTATTAGTGTTTCCACAACTCTCTGGATCAAGTGTGTGCTTCTGAACACCTACATCCTACAAGTGATGTTTCAAGCCATTGCATTCCTCCTTAATACGATCTTCACACTTCTGAGGTAGAGGACATGAATTGAAACTCCTTCTTGGGACTGTTTCAATGGCCTTCATGGCAGCTTTGGAACTCTCTCCATAAGAATGTCCATAGCCAAGACTCAAATAATTAGGCCTTTCCTCAACCATTATTGGTTCAAAAATTCCTTGTGCGTGCTTTCCCAAGTCCTTTCCTTCATAACCCATCCTGGACATTAGCTTGGAACCTATGCCTCTAGTTTGTTTTTCAAAAGAACCAATATAAGCATTCTTAGAAGAATTTGAAGACAAGCTGGTGTGGTTTACCTCTTCTTCAATATGATACTTGACCAAGGCTTCTTTGGCAACAAAGAGCTATGACTCCAACTCATGCATTCTCTTCAGGTTCATATTTGCAATATGAAGTTGCCTCTCCATTTCCTGTAGTCTGTTAAAAGGCAACTGCTTCTCTTCCTTCATGGAATTCAATTGCTCTCTAAGTATGTTTCTCTTTCTTCCATCCTCATACATTTCTCTCACCTTGTCCATCATGATGAAAAAGTCTTGCTTCACGTCTCCATCAAAGAATCTTGTGATGGAGAAGGAATTTGAGGATACACTTGAGGAAGTTGTCATTATGCCAATGAACAAAGAAATTCAAACAAGATTAATAAAGAGCTTATTTCAGCAACCTTTTGCAACAAACCTCTTGTGCTCCAAGGATTTCTTTGGAGTCCTTTGGGATAGAAGATTACCTTCAGCCCTTCTTCCTTCTTGTCCTTCCTAGACTAAGCTATCATTAACTTTCCCTTCACCTCTGCAAACTCAAACAATAATCAGTCTGCAAAACAAGCATACAATCAGCCTCTTACTGTTCAAACACCTTTTAGACAAGCAGTCTTTGCTTTGTCAATCAAGCATTCTGATATAACCTTCTTTGAAGGTGGGGTTAACCAAAGTTAGGCTCTGATACCATGTGATCTGAAATGGGGCACTTAGTCTTCTTGTCTAACTTACAAGACCTCTCCCACTTCCAAAGCTTTAAATATTCCCAAGTCTTATTGATTAACCAATGCGGAATTGATAATATGCTTGACAATATAGTGTATGTTTATGTTTGTTTTAAACTGTTCAGGTGCTATAAATTGATTTGCTTAAACTGATATAAAGCAAATAGCAGCAATTAAAATAGCAGAGATAATGTAGTAATAAAACACACACAAAACAACAATATTAATTTAGATTTCACCCAAAACTCTTGGGCTACATCTCCTTGAGCTCTAGTAAACTCAACTAGGCTCTCTGGGATTATGGTAAAGTCCTTTTACAAGCTCCCTGGCTCAACTCCATTGTTTTTTCATAGAAACAATGGGTTTAGACACCATTTTATCCCTAGCTCTTGAAGCTCTCAACTTTTTGGCTCTCGGCTCTCGCTTTGGCTCTTGGCTCTGGCTCTTAGCGTTGGCTCTTGGGCTTTGGCTTCTTTGGCTCTCTGCAATTTACATCTCTCTGGCTTTTTCACTTGACCTCCAAGTGACTCCCTCAGCTGCTCTGCGCATTATCTTTTGCTCCCTCGGCCTATTTTTGCTTCTGTCATTTTTCTTTCTGCGCTCCTGCTTGCAATTGAGCTCTTTCTACTCTGGTTTGCCTTAGCTTCCTGCTTTGGCTTTGTTTTTTGCATTCCTGTCTCAGCCTCCTTTTTTCTGTCTCTGTCATTTTGTGGCTTTTAAGCCAACCGACACTGTCTGTTCATTTCCTCTTCTGAGTGTTAGCAATCATTTCTAAACACCTTGAGGGATGATGGCCACCTGTTTTGCAATGGAAGGGACCATCGGGCCTTTGAAATTCCCAAAATAACATTCTTTGTTTACACAGAGAAATACCTAAGTACATGGGAAAACTTGTCATTTTTCCTTTTATCGGACTTCAAATATCCTTAAATCTACCCTATATTCCATCGGGCCCGCCTTTAAATCACTATCGCAAGTTGCATAGGCACAGGTTCCTTTGTATCTTGGTTTATTATTAAAAATCCCAAATACAAAGAAAATCCTGAAAATTGGCTCATATCGGACTTGAAATAATTATGCAGTGGCATTTACAACCCTTTCGGGTCTGGTCGCATCGCATCGGTGCATATATATATATATATATATATATATATATATATATATATATATATATATATATATATATATATATATATATATATGGCCCTGCTCCATCGTATTACTCCGACGCGATATTGCGATGCGATTGATCGCATTCCCGTATCGCATTGACCAGGGGTCTTTCCATATGGCATGGCCTATGTCAACTCCGATCCGCCAACTTCAGTGATCGCAATGTCACTCGGCCTAGGGTCCTGCTTTAAGCCCCATGCCATTGCCGATGTCGATCCACTGATATCGGTGTTCAGCATATCGCATCGGCCCAGGGTTCCGCCTTAGGTTATATACGCACAAGCCCGCTTCCGACCCAATATGTCAGGGATCGGCAATCGGGGGTGCTTCCCCTTTCTGCTTAAGTCCACCTTGGACCTCGTCCGATGTGATTTTTCTACATAAGGCCTTTTAGGCCATTTTTTTTGAATATTTGCCTCTTTTTCCAAAGAACCAAGGGCATCTTCTTTTTGCCATAACTTTTGCATCCTACGTCCATTTTTTCCAATTCAAGCTGTAGTAGATTTAGAATGAGACGATCGCTGCAATGGGGCTATTTCCAAGAACTTCCTTGGACTTTCATTTTCCTCAGTGAGGAACACTTAGAATTAGGAGTCTATCCAAAATCCTTTTTGGATCAAGATGTGTCAGCCTTGCATCCAATTTATCTAAGAAGAAACGTCGGTTTCTCAAAGCTCCTTTGATGTCTTCTAGAGAGACAAACACATTGTATCTTTCCACATGTTTGTCCTTTAATACCATGTTGAGGAATGTCTTCATCTACCAATGCAATGCTATGGAATTGAGATATTGCTTCCTTCATCCCCCAATATGACGAGGGTCAGGAACCTTGTTGGATACCTCTTCCAAGATCTCAGAATCAGAAAAGGCTTGTCGCTCAACATTAACCATGGATTCTAGGTTCCTAATTTCATGATGTGTCATGAGGAGAAGAACTACATAGAAAGCTGCAGTTGCTTCCTCTGCATGTACTTGTCCATGATTCTGGACCTAAGGGCCCCTACCATCACCTCCCTCATGTTGCACATATCCCATCTAGGCAGCATATCATGCAGGAATGACCCTCTCTTGGAATTCTCACAAGAAAACACAGATAGTGGAAGGAGAATTATACCAAGCTATATTAGACCCTTTACCAAGCACAACCCATTGCCTTCAAAATTAAGACATAGGTCCGAGACAAGAACAAACTAGAGACAACCAAGAACAAAACAAAGTTGATAAAAAAATTAATTGAAACCTTCAATTCTCATAACAAGGAGCCAAAACCACACCTAGACCTAGGAAAATTGCCTTGCCAAGGTTAAACCTGCCTTTTCTATACCAATTGCCTAAGCCAACAAGAACACACATGATAGTACCAAACATAACACTTTCAAAATGATTAATACATAGGGCCACCAAACTTGCCAAAGAGATATATGACACAGTGAAAACCAAACCTTTAAAGCAAAACCACAAAAAATCAAGCTAATTGAAAGACAAAAGGAAAGATAACAGAGATATCGTGAACAAGACGATCGAGAGAAAAATAGTTAGGAGAACCAACGTCCATATGTATTCACCAGTGATTCGTTTCCTCTACAACACCGATGAGACTCGTCATTTCCCTTAGCTTAAACCCATGCAACTAGGTCAAGCCCTGTAACCACATGATGCCTCCTTCACATTTCTACAACCTGCTACTAGGATAATTTTTTAACACTCAGACTAGGCCCTCCGTAAGTGGAAAAAGATTTAAAATTCCCCTCTTGTAGCAAGGGATTCAACTCCCCCACCCCCACCACCACCCCCCCACCCCCAAAGGCTCAAACACTCTCCTCTCATGTAATCTCTCATACTAACCATCTCCTCCACATGTCGTGTATTCAAATCCATTTGTGTTCCTTGCATTCTTGTGCATGCATGGGGTGAGCCACTCCCACCCCCCCAAAGTCATAAATGTCTATCTCTTCAGCATGATGGCAAGCTTGGTCCCTGAGCCCCATTTCAATCTCTATTCCTAGCCCCATTGAGGAGTATCTATCACTACGAAAATGGATTTGAGTGACTTATTCCATCTGGCTTGATCTTCTAGAGGCCACACCTCATCAATGCAAAGATCTCTGTCTCAGTATCCCAAGTTGGCTAGGAAGTTTATCGCCTTATTTCCAATTCTCCTTGAGTGAGAAACTACTATGTAGATGATGGTGAGGATCAACTCTCAGATGTGAGAATGAAGAGATCCAAGCACTAGCTTTTGGCCAACTTGGAAGAGGGGAAACTCATTAGGGGAATTTTAAGGTCTAAAATGGGCCTCCTAAGGAAATTATAAACTAATAGTGGAAATAATAAAATAATATTATATTACATCATAAAATTTTAGAGGGAAAAGAGAAAAAACTACATTTTCAACTTATCTCCCTATGGGTTTACTCAAATTTCAAGCGAGAACACTCATTGGATGCATAATTTGATTTTTCATCCAAGGAGCACCCATGTTGCATACTTTCGATGGAGCCTGCTATATGAAAAATGAGAAATACATGAAAAATGTGATTGCAATCACATTTTTCCATTTATTTCTCATTTTTCGTGTAGTAAGGTCCATCGAAAGTATGCAACATGGGTACTCCTTGGATGAGGAATTAAAATTTTCATCCAATCAGTACTCCTGCTTGAAATTTGAGTAAAACCTTAGAGAGATAAGTTGAAAATACAAGTTCAAAAAGTAGTTTTATTATTTTTTAATCTTTTTACTTTTTTACCCCAAAAATGGTGAATGATCCCCCATGGTTTACATCATCTTCATGAATCCTATTGTTTCTTATAAAGTTTATTTTTGTTGAACATTTTTCTTAGGAAGCCCATTTTAGACCTCAAAATTTCTCTAATGATGGGTTATTTTTGTACTGTAAAAAACCCCAACTTGAAGTCCCCATCAATTTGTAATTTGGAGTACCCTTCTTCAAGAGCTATTTGCAAGCCTCTTTCAAGGACCATAAACTCTGCTAGATTATTACTGGTGGTTCCATAGCTCTAAGAATACACCCTTAAAGTGTTCTTGTTCTAGTCTCTAAAAATACCTTTGAACCCTACAATCCCTATAGTACGTTTAGATGCTCCACAAAATTCAACTCAATGAAGCATGATGGAGGAGGAGTAAAGCTGGTGGGAGAGGTTATTCTAGTGTCCAAAATCTTCATAACCAAGGAGAGTATCATTATCTAGGATATTTCCAATTTCTTCAGGATTTCAACTTTTAAATGATCCATCTTTCAATCTTTTGGAGACCAAATTTCTACTAGAATCACCTCTTTAATATGCTGCTTGATAATATTCTAGGTATTGTTTATAAACTCATTTTGATTCTTAAAAATTATCCTGTTTTGTTCCTTCCATAATTATCATAATGTAAAATCCCAAACTAATACCCATGATTTGCTTACTACTTCGTTTTTAAACAAATAATATCACCATTTGTCCAATGGAGCAATCAAGTCATTAGGATTATGATCATTGTGTCCAAATATCAAATGAATGTGAAACCACATGGGTTCATGAAACAAGCATGAATTCAAAATTTTATCTATATTCTCCTCTTGGTTACCACATAAATGGAAATAGGAAGGTCCTTGAAACCCTTTCTTTTTTATGCAATCCCATGTCGAAAGCTTTCTTCTCCCTATCATCCACAGAAAATGTGCCACCTTAGGTGAGAAGTTGCTAGTCTAGATTCTTCTCCATAAAATCCCTCTAGAAATTTCATGGTTCCCTGCCAATAGAGAGTATGCTTTTTTAAGAGTAAACATCCCTTTCATTTGGTATTCCTAGCACAACTTATCTAGGTCCCGAGCAATAGGGATTTTACGTTCTCGCAGCTTTTGGTTTAAGTTGTCCAAAGGATACCTGCCTTGATGAACTAACCACTCCTCTTTTCTTTCCCATTCTCTCCATATAGAGGAGTTTTGGCTTATTTTCCATGAATCTACAACCTTTCTTCCCTGGTGTTCCATAATAAATGTTCTTATCTCCTTAAGGTTTTCCCTTTCTCTCAATCATGGGAGTTATTTCCAAGCATCATCTCATAAGAGGGATGAATCACCATTCCTTATTTCCCAAAATATGTCTTCTTATATTAATATTATGTTGGAGTGCGCCAAATACTAGATGGAGGAGCCATAAGAAAGGTTGTGGCCTTAATTTATCAACTTGGGAGAAAGTGTTATTGTACTTTCTACCCCATATCTTTTTCATAGTTCCTCACCCCCTTAAAGCTAGTGCCACCATAAATCTCCCCCGCCCAACCCCCCCCCCAAATGCCTTTATCAAAGTCTTAGGGTCTCCTAGGCCAAGCCCCTTTGTTGGCTTAGGAATGCATAGCTTTTCCCATTCTACAAGAAACCAATTCTTGTATTTTTTCACTGCTCTCCATAAAAAGCTCTCAATCTAGATATAATTTCCTTAAGTTTAATTTTAGGGGCCACCAAAACCAAAAATTGATACAATGGTAGAACTAGATTATCGATTTAAGAAGGACCAGTCTACCAGCCAAATTCAAAGCCCCGAAAGCCCAACAATTTAATTTATTAGTTATCTTCTAAATAATCTCCTACCAGAAGGAAGCTCTGAAGGAATCTTTCACTAATGAAATCCCTATATACTTAGTTGGAGGACAAATGATATGGAAACCAAAAACCTGAGCGAGGTGGTGTTGGATTGGGGTGCTAATGTGAAGAAGTAGATTTATATTTTTCTCTGTTAATTAGAGTGCTATATGCCACCATAAAATATTGGAAGATGGTTTTTAACACTCTTGATTCACGAAGGGGAGGATGGAAAAAGAGAAATATGTCATCAACGAATTGTCGATGAGTTATATGAAAATAATTTTTGAAGAGGTGTATTCCATTTATAGTTCCCCTCTTTGTAGAAATCTTTTAATTATTTTTCTAAGCACTTAATAGCCAAAATGAATGGGAATGTAGACATGGCATCACCTTGTCTTAGACCATGTATGGGTTTGGATTTCAAAATTGGAGACCCATTAAGAAGGATGGAGAAGAAGGGAAAAGAGATAAGAGAAAACCCAAATGCATCAAGTACCAAGATCAAATAGTCCCATTTGAGCTTGTTGTAGCCTTTGGAAAGTTCAAGTTTGATGAGCATGCTAGAATTCTTAAGTTGTTTTAGGGAGTGGACAACCTCATCGTTTTCCACTATTCCATAAACTACTTGTTGGTATTCCACAAAGCCTGTTTTCTCAGGAGAATTGAGATTATTGAGCTATGGTTTGAGGCATTTTACAATGGTAGAGGAGATAATCTTATATATCACATTTCAAAGTGTTATGGGTCTGAACCCACTCAGATCTTTAGATTTTCCAAATTTGGGAACTAAAGTAATGAAAGTAACATTTAACCATGATTATAACTTTTAGGAACAATGGGATTCCTCAATCAGGGCATGGGCTTTTGATCCAATGAAGGGTTAACAAGCTTTGAAGAAGTTTGTACTAAAGCCATTTGGACCTGGGGCTTTGTTTCTGAGCATTTCCATTACCAACTCCTCCACTTTATCAAAAAATATTTCTCTCATGAGGGCCTCATTCTGATCCTAATAAATAAGCTTAGGTATATGAGTCGTGATGCGATTTATAGATGGTTGTTTGTTAGGCTCTAGTTTAGTTAGCATATTGTGGTAATACTCTACTAATTCTTGCTTTATCTCCTCATGCTACAATAATTTTTGGTCATCCTTGGCACTGAGAGGAAAAATATTGTTGTAGTGGCAATGCTTGATCATTGCCTTATGAAAGAACTTTATATTCCTTTCTCCTTCCTTGAGCCATTATACTCTTGATTTTTGTTTCCAAAGAATCTCCTCTTGTTTATGCCTCTCCTCTAATATGTTTATATGTTGATGCTCCTTAATTAGCTCTTCTAAGCATCCTTCCATAATAATTTTTGTTGGATCTCCTAAATACACACTTCCAAAGCTTGTTTATCATTTGATATGTGGCCAAACTCCTTTCTATACTAATATTTAATTTTTTACTTAAGTTCTTTTAGTTTCATCTTGATATATGCATCATATGCTTTCCCTGAACATTTATTTCCTCCAATCACGTCTTAGCATTTGTCAGTAAATTTGGATCTGTGACTAGAAAATATCGAACCTAAAGGGAAAAATTTTTGAAGATTCTTCTAGATCCACTTCGAGTCGGACAACCAATGATCTAACCCTAAACAGGGGAGTATAGTCACCTCCACAAATATGCCTTATCCTAATAGAGCTTTTGTTAGACATCACCATGACGAAGACCAAATATGAAGGATATGCATTGAATGCATATATTATTCACATGATATACATTTTATAAGGCATTGGAGTGATCTTTGGATTTCATATTCCAAAGTCTCTTGGACTCCCTTTGATTGTTCAACTTCCACACCAACCCTTAGAGGATTAGGTTTCCATTATTCCCCCTTAATCCATAGGGGTATGTATGAGTCCAAGAAGAGAGTTGTAATGCAAAATGTACAAAAATGCATGGAAACACTAGGCTAAATGTGCTCTCTGAAATTTTGTTATAAGGGGCTGGTTTAAGGATGACCACCAACACTGGAATGCTTAGTGTAGTTCCTGGACCTATTCCAAATCTGGCAATAAGATGAAATATTCTGCTAGAGAAAGTGTCCCTAATGATTTGGAGAGGGAGACCTTCAACCTGGAAAAGGGAGGTCTACAACCTGCGGTGGTTTAAGGATGGCCATCAACTTGGGAATGCTTAATGCAATTCCTAGAACTCTTTCAGAACTGGCAAGAAGCTGAAGTATTATGCTAGAGGAAGTGTCCCCAATTCTTTTAACATGGAGAATCTCGACCTGAAAAGGGAGGTCTTAACCCTGCATAGATGGTTTAAGGTTGACCACCAACCAAAAGCATACTCAGAGGCATGTTTGTCTCTAGCTACAACTTTGAATATGGTATGGCAGGTTGTGGCTCAGACTCATTTGATGAGACTTTAAAACTTGTAGATGACCATCGTTTCCCCCCTGTCAGATACAAGGTGAGAAGATGGATAAAAATCAACTAAAAGAATGTTAAATATTATAGAAGAAATTATGACATATGACTGAAATATCTTCTTGGCTGTTGAAGCCCATTGCCAAGAAGCGATCCATCCAAGGTGAATATTTTTTCTTGTAGGGGGTTTGTTTCTGAAGCATTTGTTTGAATGTTGAGTGGTTTTATGACAATGCTCACATGGATGAAGATCAAAACAATGATCTTTCATATGGCCAACTCAGTCACAATGTTTCCATTTAATAATCTGTTATGGCTACTATGGAAGAGGACCAGAATCTGAAACAATTGAAGGTGAACTGTCATGAAGAAACCCATCATTATGGAACTAGAAGGGTTTTGAGTAATATGGAATATGAAAGGACACATCCTTGTCATATCCAAGACTAGTTATGTGCTTGTTATGGACAAGCCCTTCCCGAGGTTTGCTGGTGGTCTCATGAAGTGTATGCAACTATGTTCCTTCATTAGGCACTGAATATGAATGAACTTCAACATTATTGATTTGTTGCTGACGGGAGTTTGTCTCAATGTTCTGGACAAAAACAGGTTCAGAATGAAAAATCTTCTATTTTAATTCTTCTCACTGAAGCTGAGATTCAAGGTACATAAAATATATTTTTTCTTGTGCATCTTGCAGGCATATTTGAATGTCTTTGAGAGAAACTTTGTTGACTTTTAATGTATCATGAGTAGTAGACAATATCAAAGTTTTGAGCAACTCTAATACTTCATTGATTCTAGTCATTTTCATTGAAAAAATAAGGTGAATCTCACAAATACTTCTTCCAAGAATGAAGAAATTACAGTAATCAATGCATTCAACAGAAATGGATAAGGATGAAATGTTGGAATCAAGACAGCTAGTATTACCAACGTATTTGACTTCTGGTCTTACTAGATTCATGATATCAAGATATATATAAATAAACCAAGTTGAAAATATATATAATCAACTCAAAACCACAATAGAATATGATTGAACATATGGAATATGTAAGCCTTCAACGTATTCAAAGTAGCATACAACAGTTCCAAGCAGTGGAATTTCAACCGCCCCCACTCAATTTCGAACAATACAACGACAAGGAGATTTATGAAATGCTTAATGCACCAATACCCTAAACAGTTCCAGGTTATTTAATAGCCGAATATTTCCTCTCATACAACACAATCATTTCACATTAGGCTAGAAAAATATCAATGCACAAAGAATAATAGCTTCAACATTGCATTCAACGCATACTCAAAAGGTTCAGTAATGGCATTCTGGTGACTAGAGGCATTGGTGTTCTAGTGAGGGATAACTCTATGAATTTCATGGATAATTTCTCATCGTGCTTCACTGACTATAATTAACACAACATGGAACAACATATAATATGACCAATGCACCAGGATATTTTACACGTTAGCAATTGGCTCTAGTCTAGTTTCTCACTCAAGCTCACTTATAAATCTTCGAAAAGTGATTCTTTTAGGTTAAATCCATCTTCTCCCATCAAGTAGCCCACGTAGTATGGGAATCACACTTCCAATGAAAGCAGGAACGACTCCAGCAATGCCAATAATTAATGGACTAGGTCATGAAGCCAAATTTTCATGCTTTGATCCTGCAATATTTCCTTATTTTATAGATAACTTTAGAAATTCTATGAGGCTCAAGTAGTTTAATGTTGAACTGACAGTCTTAGTGAGGGATTCTAGAAAATAGTGGAAATACAGTCTTTAGACAACAGTGAAGAGAGAACACATATTTCAACTTATTGGATGTAACATGATACCAAATGCTCCATTCAACGTTCATCACAGAAAAACAATGCAACACCCATATGTAAACCAACTCAATGCATGGAGATAATGTATATCCAAATGCAAAAGAAATTTTGACCTTGGGATAGGATCTTTAGCGACAAGTCCTAAAAATATAGAACCATTCAATATTCTAACTCATACGCTACTTAGCAAAACTGACCACCAGAGCTGACCACGTTGCTCCAAATCTCATTCATGTTGCTTAAAAAGTCTCAAACACATTGCTCACATACAACTGCTCTATGGCAGTGAGGTATCAAATAAAGGAGAAGACCAGATAGTTTAGTAAGGGTATGGAGGGAGTATGGCAATGGGATAAGCAGAGAGTAGGTGAAGGAGTTGGTAGTTTACGAAGGAAGATGAGGTGGTAAGCGGTTTTGGAGGGGGGTGATTATGTGAAAATTTGTTCAAATCAGAATACACACAACCACAAAGATCGGAAATGCCAAAGAACAAAGATTCCATGGAGTTGGGTCGAAGAGAAATGTTCAGAATGATTCAAGAAATGCATAGAGTGTCAATTCTGTAGTGTCATGATTGAAAAATAGAGACAAACAAAGCACCCAAAGGATAGATTCATTGAAAAAAGTAATGTTAAATGCACAATATAGGGATCGTTATCCTTGCAAGAGTACATGGAGTGTTATATGATGAGCCAAAGCTCCACTAACAACATTATTTTCTTCACGGTGAGTATGAGGAGACTGTAGAGTTTTTATAAGTAGGTTCAGTAAGAAGAGGAAACACTTATGATAATGAGCAGAGATGGAAGAACTGACTCCAACAAAAAATTGAAGGACTGACAGGGAACAAATAACATGGAAAGGGTGGTTTAGGAGCAACACACAAATTGACAAAGACTCAAGTCAGACTTGTGCAGAGTTTTTTAGTAGAGATGATAGATAGGGGAAATACGTGGAGGAATGGAAAAGAACTTAGGTGTATTTTTGACAAAAAAAACTAACATGTAGAGAAAGGCCACAAGACCAGTGGCTCAAACTGGAGTAGGGCCAGAATTCAACCACTCTGATACCATGTTAGACATCAGCATGGTGAAGACCAAATATGAAAGATAGACATTAAATTCATATATTATTCACAAGATATACATTTTATAATACATTGGAGTTACCATTGGATTCCATATTCCAAGGTCTCTTGGACTCCCTTTGACTGTTCAACTTCCACACCAACCCTTAGAGGATTAGGTGTCCAACAAATTCAGATATCAAGAGCTAATCTAGTCTATTGGCCACTTGATGTATTCAAAGTAAAAATTGTGTTAATTGTTTCTATATCAACTATTTTTTAGTTGTTGAATTAGTTCCTCAAAATGGCTAGCATCCAGGTCGAGCTTCCTTATGAAACCTTCCTTCTCCTCCAAATATCTTATGAGATTAAAGTTTTTTTTGACTATCCAAAAGTAATCTTGGTGGAGGCTTCTTAGTTTCCACAAATTAGAGAAAAATTCCACTTTTTAGCAAGAAGATGAGGTCTATACACTACTATTAGGCATACCAGGTGACACATGTACAAATAATAGGATCAAACACACACATCAAAAGAAAAACCAAACACAGTAGGTAGGCACATAAACTCATAAATAATTAATTAATAAAACAAAATAATTACAAGAGAACTATTGGCCTATTCATGGCGTCTCATTCCTCATACTCACTCACACAATTCTACATCCTACATGCCTCATAGGCTCACCTCAATTTATACAAATGGATTAGAACCTAAGGTTGGTTCTAGATCCCTAAACTAACTTCCAAAATATCTCTTTTGGTCCCTAAAATCTCTCATCAAATCCCTTATCCCTAGATAAGAGCTAACTAATCCATAATCTTCTCAAACCTTCCACAATACTCTCGAATCTTCTCATATTTACAAGAATTATCATTTTCTCTTAAAAACTATAGGAAAAATACATTAATGAATTAAATCGTAACTTTACAAACTAACTCCTCTAATAAACAATTGACCCAAGTTAGATGCACCTGCATCACTAGGTCCTTAGAGCCATGGTAGAAGAAATGTATAAAGAATTTAAGAAAGGTAGAGGTGAAGAGTCATCAACCTCCAAACAATATAAAGGAGTAGAAGAACCTCTTCTAGTTGCCCACCCAAAAGGTAAAGGAAAAGAAGAGAAGCCCTCTCCACCATCTCCCCCATCATCACCTTCATCATCATCTTGTTCACACAAAGAAAGCCCTGAAAAGAAAAAGAAGAAATCTTCTTTGATTAAATTAGATGTGAAGTTTAATTTGCCAGTTTATGATGAAGAATTGAATGCATAAAGTTGGATAACTAGATTAGACAAATTGATGTATATTGCAGGGTGCAGAACATCGATTCAGAAAGGAGAAAGATTCAACTAGCTCACCTACACCTTGGAGGCACTGCCCTAGTATGGTGGGAAGGCAGGACACAAGCTGATTTGAAGAAACATGGTAAAATTATTTCTACCTGGAATGAATTTGTTTCTATAATTAAAAAACAATTCTATCCATTAGCTTATATGTAGCAAGCTATGATGAGTTGGCAAAATCTTCGCCAATTGAAATGGCAAAGTGTACAAAGTTACACCCAAGAATTTAGGAAAGGAGCTTTGATTCTAGGCATTTCTTTAGACTCACCTGAAACTTTGCTGAAGTATATAGGTGGTCTACATAGTTATTTGAGACATACCATTCTCATGTTTAATCCAACTATCATAGTTGAGGCAAGAATGTGAACCCAGAAGTTGGGGGATCATCAAAACCCATTGCAAATAAGAATAAGGAAAAGAGAAAAAGGAAATGGAAAGAGAGGAAGGCAAATGCTGTACAAAAGACCAAACCTTCATGCATTCATTGCAAGAAGGATGGGCATGATGATGAACACTGCTAGATTCTGCATCCACAGCTGAAACCCAAGAAGTACGATGGCAAAAAGAAGAAGAATGCTACAACTATTCAGAAGGATTTGGGGTTAGACTCAGGGGATGAAACAACAATCGTAGTCACAGGTATAAAAGGTAAAAATTCTGAAGCATCTACTAGTAATTCTGCACAATCTATTGATAATGAAGAAAATGAGAGGAAAAGACATGAGCTTTTCTATATTAGAGTTATTTCCAAGCATCAAAAGATTGATACTTTGTTTGATAGTGGCTCACAAGTAAACTTAATTTCTGAAGCAATTGTAGAGAAACTAGGATTACTAACTACACCTCACAAAAATCCATATCCATTAGGTTGGTTATGTGATAAAGCAAAGCTACAAGTGACTAGAAAATGTAAACTTAGGTTTTCTTTTGGGTCAACATTTGTAGATGAGGTTGAGTTAGATATTGTTCCCTTGGATATATGTGGAATTTTTTTAGGAAGTCCTTACTTGCATGATAGAAAATCCATTTTCTATAGAGCTGAAAACAAGTATCAACTTGTTAAATATGGAATTGAATATACTGTAAGAGCTCATAAACTCAAGAATAATTACACTCTCATAAACTTAGGGAAAATGAAAAGAATTGTAAATTCATGCAAGCAATTTTTACTGATGGTTGTAAAGGAAAGGAAACCTGATAAAACCAATGTATTTGAACACTGTAATGCTAAACAGTAAGCTGATTTAGAAAAAGTTGTTTCAGAATATGATATACTATTTCAAGAACCTAAAGGTCTGCCATCCAAAAAGGAAATAGTACATGATATTAATTTGCAACAAGATGCTCCATTGCCTAACATCAGAATGTACAGGTTGTTCACTTTAGAGAATGTAAAAATCAAGAAGCAGGTACAGGAGCTCCTCGAGGAAGGGTTCATAAGACCTAGCACATCACCTTGTGGGTCTCAAATTGTCTTGGTGAGAAAGAAAGATGGCTCATGGAGAATGTGCATTGATTACCAAGCACTGAATAAGATAACGATAAAAAATCGTTATCCCCTTCCTCGCATAGATGATCTAATAGATCAGTTGAAAGAAGCTATTTACTTTTCCAAGTTGGAGTTGCATAGTGGCTACCATCAGGTCAGAGTTGTAGAGCAAGATGCATGGAAGACTGCTTTCAAAACAAAGTAGGGATTGTATGAGTGGTTGGTTATGCCTTTTGGCTTAACTAATGCTCCTGCTACTTTCATGACAGTAATGAATGATGTACTCAGGCATTCTATTGATGATTTTGTCATTGTATATTTAGATGACATTCTTATATTTAGTAAAACATGGGAAGAACATTTGAAGCATGTAAAGTAGACTCTAGATGTTTTGAAAAGAGAAAATATTTCTATTAAGCTATCAAAATGTGAATTTGGCAAAATATCTTTGAATTATTTGGCTCATATTGTAGGGGGTGGTGAATTGAAGATAGATCCCTCTAAGGTTGCAGTCATTGTAAAATGGCCTAAACCCAAATCTGCTATAGAAGTTAGAAGCTTCCTAGGGGCAACACAATATTGGAGAAAGTTTATTTCTAACTTCTCCTTGATTGCAGCTCCCTTACATGCTTTAATAGGATTGAACAAGGTGTTTCAATGGGGAGGAAAATAGCATAAAGCCTTCGACACCTTAAAAGAAAATATTAGTACAACACCAGTACTAGCGTTTCCCAATCTTCAAACACCCTTTGAGATTGAAACGGATGCCAGTGACTATGCCATGGGAACAATGTTGATGCAACACAGTAAAACCATATATTATCATTCTGAGACATTTAATTATGCAGTGATTAATTATCCCACATATGATAAAGACTTGTATGCATTAGTACAAAGTGTGAAAAAGTGGAAACATTACCTAATGGGCAAAGAGACAGCTATACATACTAATCATCAACCACTTCAATATTTTCACTCACAAACTAAGTTGCATCAATCAAGACACTATAGGTGGATGGGTTTTCTACAACAGTTTCATCTGGTCATTAGATATAAAAAGGGCATACACAATAAAGTTGCAGATATGTTGCCCAG
Organism: Pinus taeda; assembly: GCA_000404065.3. NCBI lineage: Eukaryota > Viridiplantae > Streptophyta > Pinopsida > Pinales > Pinaceae > Pinus > Pinus taeda. The sequence goes on along the minus strand of APFE031390718.1, from coordinate 31,161 downwards.
ACCAATCATAAATGCATCTACTATACTTAAGCATAATTCAGTATTGCTTGAAAGCTACATTGAACAATATGCTCAAGATATAGATTTTAAAGATGTATATGCAACTTTAAGTCATGGAAAACAAGTAGAAGAATTGGATTATCATGTTAAGGACTAACTCTTGTATCATTTGGGAAAGTTATGCATTCCTCAAATTGAAAGAGTAAAGATAATTCGAGAAGCACACACTTCTCTAATATCAGGTCACTTTGGTGTAAGTAAAACAGTTGCACAACTACAAAGATTTTGTTATTGGCCAAAAATGAATGAGATAGTTTCTAGATATGTAAGAGGGTGTACCATGTGTGCTAAAAGCTAGCCTAGCAATAGAAAACTAGGCTTGTACACTCCATTACCAATTCATTCTCATCCTTGGGAAAATATTTCCATGAACTTTGTTGGGGGATTGCCTAAATCTAGAAAAGGTCCTGACTATTTATATGTTATTGTGGATAGGTTTAGCAAAATGTGTATTTTAATACCTTGTAACAAACAGATTACAGCTGAACAAACAACAAAGTTGTTCTTTCAACATGTATGGGTTCATTTTGGATTACCCACTTCCATTGTATCCGATCGAGATACCCGATTTGTTGGGAAATTTTGGTCGAGTTTGTGGGAATTGATAGACACCAAACTGAAGAAGAGCACAACTTTTCATCTGCAAACAGACGATCAAACAGAGGTGGTCAACAGGACACTGATCCAGTTGCTCAGAGGCTATTGCAGTAAGCATCCCAAGCTTTGGGATGAACATTTGTGTTATGTGCAACATGCTTACAACCAAGCTAAACATTCTTCTACACAGAGATCTCCTTTTGAGACCTGTTTTGGTTTCATACCAAGGTCTCCCTTGGATTTTGTCTTTGGTAAAGACATAGGGGTTGATGGACACAGTGATGTGGATAAGGCAACCAAGTTCATTGAACAAATCCAAGAGATTCACCAGGTAGTACAGGAATAGCTGGAAAAGAGCCAAGCCAAGTACAAGGCAAGGCATGATAAGCATTAGACTGAGCATAGTTTCCAAGTTGGTGATCAAGTCTGGCTGTATATCAGCAAGGAGAAAATGCAAGGTGAAGGTAAGAAGTTGAAGCCGATAAGGTATGGACCTTTCAAGATACTTGAGAAAATTGGTGAGAATGCTTTTCGCCTTGATTTTCCAACTTACATGCATATCTATTCAATAGTTAATGCAAAAATCTTGAGACTATTTGAACCTTCATTGATCAAAGATCCCGAAGAGCAGAGTCAATTTCCTTTTATTGATGATCTGTTGCTTGAATATATCAATGAATTGTAGGAAGATACAGTTCTGGATAGAAAGGTGAGAACTACGCACAGAGGGGATGTTGAGTACCTTAGGATTAGGCTCAAAGGTTCAAAATCAAGCAGTGCAAGATGGATAGAAATTGGGCAAGCGAGGAATCTATACCCTCACTTGATTAATGCTTAAAAACCAACTTTTGGTGGTCCAAAAGCTTTTTCAATGGGAAGGCCATGATCTGAATTGGATCCTAGAACACTCTCTAAGTTTTCATAAACTCTTTAAAACCATGCCAAAAATTCAAAGCCTTAAAAGATCAAGCTTATCAGAGATATCCTCGTAAAAGTCACAATCTGTGATTAGCGCAAAGCAATGAGGACCCTCAGTCAGGTGCGTAGACTGTCGACCCATGGTAACGCACGCTGTCATGAACTAGCAAAATGGGAGGCCTTTTCGAGAAATGGGGGTGGTCTCTGATAATCGCATATCGTTGGGAAAACCCCTCAAAGAAGGAAAATCCCCAAGCGCCCAGACCCGAAAGGTTATAAAATGTAAAGGACATCGTGTTGATTCCATCGAGGGAAAGATTCCATAAAACCGGTAGGATATCGAAAGGGCTCGAGGTGGTAAGTGGTTTCAACCAAGTCCCGACCGATGCCACACATCGATTGCCACACATCTAGTGGAAGAGAGAGAAAACTGCTCGCATCGGGTGGGTAACCATCGAGCTACTCAACCACTCGATATGAGCAACAACTGTAGGATTTGGGGGGCCTAGATAACCAACAGGGATGCGTCCCGATGGGTGATCGAATTTGACAGAGTTATAGAGCAAGATCACATGGGATTTGAAGTCCGACATGGACGATGATTTGGAAAAAGATTCGGTTTCACGGGCATTCTTGGAGTAAACAGAAATAGCAACCGTTCAAACGTGTCCAAGAGAGCTGACACCCTCATCCATTATAGAGTAGGTTGTCACCTCCCTGTGAGGCATTATATAGTGATGATTACGCAGAACAGAGGGATTCAAACAGATAGAGGTAGGGTAGCCAGAAAACTAGGTAGTAGAAATGAACAATCAGAAAGTAGATTGGCTTTAAAGCCACAGACTGACAGAGAAAGCAGAGAAGCGAGTTAGTTAGACAGAGAAAGCTGAGAGAAGAAAGAAGAAGCCGAGCTGACCTGCAGAAGAAAAGGAAGCATCGAGCCAGACAGAGACAGAGAGAGTCAGAGAGTCTGTGTGCTACAGAGAAGGCTTAAGAGGTTCAAGCGAACTCCTCTGTATATGAATGTCATGTGTGAGTCTCAAATTGGGGTCATACTATGGTGACCAATAAAGGTCGAGTTTCAGTAAGGAGAGTCTGTGTACTCCAGAGAGTTTGGGGATCCAAGTACAGTCCTACTGAATTGTATCTGCTGTGTGAGACTCAAATTGAGCTCACTGTTGTAAAAAATATACTTTTGAAAACATAATAGAGAGGCCACCACTGAAGGCTGGACCAGGAGACATAGCCTAGGAGTGTTGGGTGAAATACTTATTAAACTTGTTGTGTTACATGTTTGCTTTTTATGTTTTCTCTAACTGCTTCAGTGCCTATGTATTTTGCAATCTTATCGATCCATTGCACAAAATAACATAGGCACATCCATGCACATGAATATGTAATACCTTAATTATTTGTCTTAGATCAATTATAGATCAACCCCACCATCCTTATGCAAAAATTTGTATTATGTAGAATTTGGGCAATATTGTGCTTTTCTTAGAATTCCATCTGGCATATTTGTGATTGGTCAAAGGGTACAAACATTGCAGGTGGCTATGTCACCTAACATATAGGAACCAATCCACATTTTATTGGGGAAACTGCTTCTCTTATTAAGAAAAATTATGGTTGTAAGGTAAGCATGTCACACACATTAGCCCCTACAAATCTTTAACCTTTGTGCACAACATGGAGCATGGAGATATGATTTTCTCCATCTCTATCTCTTCCTTTGATGCCATTCTTTCCAAGCCTTTGTCCTTTATGTGGAGCATATAGCATATAGCACAAATCTAGGCTCAACATTGGATCCTTTGTATCTCCACATACACCCAAAACTCCATGATGCAAAGCATGAAGGTAGGGAATTCTTTGTACTACTCAATCAAAGCCTTCACATTCTTGGAAACTCCACATATCCTTTGAAGAATGTGGAGTTAACATCCCGTTTCTCATGATCAATTAGTTCCACAGGAAATTTTCCTAACCCGTTATTTAATACTTCCATGGAATTTTTTTAAAGGCATCAAGTCTTTTGAAAATATATATTAAGCATATAAATTTAAGGGTTCCCAAGCACTAATAAACCACAAAAATAACCACTCAGCCATTTTGATTCTTTAAGAATCCATTTGGGTCACACCTTTCCAATGGGAGAATCTTAGTCCCAAAAATATGCTAAATATATATGAGGAAAAATATTTGCAGCTTGTCTTCTTCCATACCATTGATCATTCCTTAAACTTTGTCCCTTGAGGTCAATTTATCAAATTTTTCACTATCCTCTATGAGTCCCCCCAAATTTCTTGTATAAAACTCTATCCTCCAATTCTTCTTGTGCATTAGGTGTAAAATATTCCATTATAGTCAAAAGCTATTCTTCCTCCTTCCCATCTAGCAAAGATGGTTCAAACAATCTCAAGCTACCCACATTGATCACTTGGTAGATTCTCATATAAGGAGACAAGTTTAGTTTAAAATCATTATCATTGACTTGTCCAGTGATTTCAAGGCGCCATATCTTAAAGGTTTCAACTTTTTGGCTACCCCTTATAGGTGTTCTTTATTGAGATAAAGCCACTCTTTGTTCCTAACATAGAATTTGTGATTTTTCTTATGTTGGTGATGTTTGAGCTCACATTTTTGTTAACTCTTTTCAAGATTCTCTTGAACTTCCAAACAAACATGTGGGGTATCTTGTATGAACCTATCTACTTTCTTTTCCTCCTCTTGCATGTCCTAAGTGTCTTCCTTCATTTTCCCATAAACAACATGAAGCATTGAGGGTGTAAAATAACCAAAAATGGTCTCAAAAGGTGGTTTGTAAGTGAAAACATGTATTTTCATAATGTAGGAGTGTTGAATATAAATCTGTTATTCATAAAAGCATCTTTAGATTTTTTATATTATCTCCTCTCAACAATTGTACCAAGTTTTATTCACGACTTCAATATATCCCTTAGTTTCAGGATGAGAATAAGTAGAGATTTTTAACTTTGTATCCATGTTTTCCCACAACATTATATAGAAATTTCCCTGAAATATAGACTCGTAATCATATGCTATTGAACTTGGTAAACAAAATTGTATGGTCCATACATTTGAAAATAGGAGTTTAGTTTATTCATGGTCTATAATGGTCTTCCTACAAGATATAAGAGCATTAATATTAGTAAATTTTTGATAGAATCAATAGAGATACTTTCCCAGGGTCTATTTGGTACTAGAAATTACATGTACAACCAAAGTTTCCAATTATTTGGGTTAATAGTGCTACAAATAACACAACCTCCAATAAACTTGGAGGCTTTCTCTTGCATCCTAGGCTAGTAAAATACCTATGTATATTTGCAGTGGTATTATCAACACCAAAATTCCCATCAATTTGAGAAGTATGAGCTTCTCTCATTAATTGAATTTTCCTTCCTTACAGTATACATAAATGTCCAATTTGGTAGAGTATCCCATCTTGTAGATGGAATTCATCTCCATATGTATCAACAACTATTTTCTCCTTTAATTGTTGAATGACACATCCAAAATGAACATCCTTCCTATAATATTCATTAAAAAATGCATGTGTCAAAGGGAGAGATATACATAATCCCTCTCATGGTTGCAATATTTTGCATGGGTGATTTTAACAATATATCATCTAGTTTATTTTTCTTTTATTTCCTATATTCCATAAATAGGTGGAGTTATCGCAAAATTACCATCCACTTATAATGGGTTACTTATTCCATTTTGATTTTGTTTTGTATGTATTACGATGCCTAATGCTTAGTGTGAATTTTAGTTTATTCCCCAAGTGTTTCTATTTCATAAATATTTGAACTAAGAGAAATAGATCCTTATCATATGTAGGGTATCATCCAACATTATTGTCATGCGGAAAGAGTTATTTTTGCGAACAAACCTAACCTCCCTAGGAGTCTAAGACTCTCTAGTGACAAACAAACCAAACAAGAACAATCCTTCTCTAAACACACGTTAT
>APFE031390718.1:6308-19759 GCA_000404065.3 Pinus taeda | reverse complement strand
ATCAAAGTAATGATCAAAGGAAAAATCAAACACATCAATGGATTCCCCACCGGAGTCGCCAATTTGTCATGCGGAAAGAGTTATTTTTGCGGACAAACCTAACCTCCCTAGAAGTCTAAGACTCTCTAGTGACAAACAAACCAAACAAGAGCAATCCTTCTCTAAACATACATTATTCTATGAGAAACCAAGTGTTTTCCGATCTTACCTTAGGTCCAACGCTTGTTGTAGCAGTCCAGCCTTGCTGATCCAGATGAGCTCCTCCTTCACTTTAAGACCTGCATACACTAACAAAGAAAATGATTACATAACACTTGAATATTTCATAAAACAAAGCATATTCATCACATAGACCAAGGAGTACATGAAATAATTCATTAACAACAAATCATTGAGAAGAATGGACTTATTTGTATTAAGGAAACAAAAAAGGAACCATTACAACCTGAACCTTGGTGTTGTGCAAGCTCCTCCCAGGGTCCAACAAGAGATTTCCTCTACTTTGACAAGCTCACCCACTCCCAATATGGCAACAAGGAAGGATAGTGATCTCTCCTCACAAGTCAACAATGGAAGTCCTAATTCCAGCAGCATTTACCCTTTAGAATGTTCAGCTTTCAACGTCCCCTCCTCTGGCCCAATGCCTGTATTTATTGTATTCTAGAGGAGGTTATTCAGTTCCAACATCAATGGGATACTCCCTCTTTTGGATGGGGTAGCTCCTCTCTTGATGGGATAAGCTCCTCTATCATAGGGGTGCATGAACCATCTGGAGGCGCTCAATACACGTCAAAAACTCTTCTAGAAGGCTCTTGAAGTGACCACAAGTAACTTTTTAAAGATGAAACTTGCGCCTTTTGACCTTTACAGGGGTACGCACCCAACCTTTGGCTTACAGAGCGTACAAGTACGCAGGTACATTGTGTTTGGAGTGCGTACACGCAGGCAAGGTAGAGAGAACCTGCCTACCCAGAGATAAACATGTTTTTAAGTGACTTTCTCTCTTTTTGAAGTTTGACATGAAGAGCAGAGGTATGAGGCTTGACAAGGAGGACATTATGACTATTGATGGAGCCATATTAACTGCAGATAGTCATGGTGACAAATTTCAGTGTAACAACTATCCCATTGAACAACCTTAAATGGACCTAACAAACTTGTCTTCCTTGTAACCAAATTTCCCCCATGCCATGCCCACTTGCTAGTTTTAATTTGGAAATGTTTCCATAAATTAGGCATGGCCAACACTAGTGCTTGATTGAAATTTGTCTTTATTTATTCATAAGGTATCTATTGTTGTTTCCACCAATGAAAAAAATCTTCCATTTTGATATTATGGAATTTATTGGTGCACTTATTATTGAAAACATTGAAATGAGATACCTTAGGTATTGACTTAACTTCTTACAACTATCAAATTGGTAGGGGTAGTTCATCTATTGATGCATTGAGTCTTAGTTGGATGAAACTTCATGTCCCCTCGACAAATAAGATGTCCAAGGTACATTAAGGACTGTTTTCCAAGCTCACATTTATTGAAATTCACAATCAATTGCTATTTCTAAAGTGTGTTTTATTACCTATTCCAAATGTGAGATGATCTCTTATAAAGTAGCATTGAATATTGTCTTGTCATTCAAATATGCAATTACAAAAGAATTTATAAATGGATGTAACACATCATTAATCAAACACATTGAAATTGAATTTTTTTTACACAAACCAAAATTAATAACTAACCATTCATACATACTTTGCCTTATCTTGGATGCTATCTTCATGTTATTATCTTTTACTCTAACTTATTGATAGCTTTATTTGAGGTCAAAATTTTTGGAGAACTTAGCTAATGCAATTTATCCAGCAAGTCATATTAAATCTTTATTAAAGGATACCTAGTCTTGATGGTCACCTTATTCACAAGACTATAGTAAATACACATCTTCCAACTCCCATTTGTCCTCAACACTGTTATAATTGGTAACCTACAAGGTGAGTTACTTGACTTTATGACTCCTTAAATGCAATACGTTCTACAATTGTTTGTTCACTTCACTAGACTCTATAATTGAATGTCTACACACCTAATATTGGGTAATGGATATTTTGCCAATAGTTGAATCTCATGTTAAATTTCCCTATGAGGTGGCAAACCTTTAGGTTTTTGAAACACTTCCTTTTAATATTCTACAAATTATTTTAGCTGCTAATTATGATTTTTGTCACAACCCCTAGGGATGTACTAATCTCCATCGATGTTTCTCCTCTCAAAAACACAGATACAAAATTGTTTTTTTTAGCGATCAAATACCATAACTTGGTGTCTACTTATCAATGTGATATGAAATCTCAATTTAATGACATTATCTAGTATTTTTTCTTCAATTTATGTTAGCAGAATTGCATGAAAAAGCATGTAAAAATCATATGTGCAAATACGTAAAGAAGAATCAACATACAAGAGATCATATGGACAATACACACAAAAGTTTGATGATGGAGTTCATTGAGTGTGGACTATGTCTCTGGGCCCTTCTTCAATAGTGGGGAGGTCGCTTCATTCATCTAATGAAAAAGAAAGGCATGTACATGGCATAATATATCATTGTACCTCCATCCCTGAGAGTGACTTGAATTCTGATTGCTCTAAACATAGAAATCACAACACCAGCAGGTACATCTCATCCTCCTGAGACTTTTGACTATAAACATGACCTATTTCTAGAAGATTCATTTTTATCTTGAACTTTGTGCCCAACGATTAATGAAAAAGGCAGATTTCTATCCCGACTCATGAAATATACTACTCAAATGCAAAAAAATATTGCACCATTACGATCCTTGTGAAATTTTGGTTAAAATTAGTATAAACTTGACCCCATTATAACACTATAATTTCATTTCTCGCCCCTCAAGGAATCTTCAATATTCCTCACAGAGTTTGCATAAGAATTGTTGGGTCCCAAAATAGTCCTTATTTTCACTCCATTATTCACCAATATCTTCACATTCTACCTTCATGTCACCTCCATTCCACCTCCACATCATTACTTTTACCTCATTATTGGGTCATAACTATGCTTTTGCAAAGTTTATTAATTCTTAACATTTTAAAGTGGATTTATGGCTAAAACTTAGAAAATAATATGCTTATACTTATACCTAACAATTAGAATGAGTTTGTTGACATGTGTAGGTACAAAGGAAGCTTTCCAACCTTCCTATGTGGCACTCATGTTAAATTCGAATTGAGAAGATGCTGAACTCTGGAGAAGATCATGGCCTCATGGAGGGATCAGGGATAGGTTAGTTGTCACCTTGGTTGAAAATATTTGGGTCAAAAAGAGAGAATAGTGGGTCTACATTTATGAGGTTGTTATCATAGTTTTTGTATAAATAGGAGTACCTCCTCCATTCCAAAGAGAGGACTCTTAGAGCATTGTATCCAACTTATGATGGAATAGAATAAAGCTTTGTTTTACATATATTTATATTATGTAGTTTTAGATATAAGTTTTACATATATTTCCATTATGTAGTTTTAGATAGAAGTTACCTTAATGTAGTATATGGAATGGCTTTTCACTTTGTTCTTAGGAGAATTGAGCTCACTCTAGAAGGAGCAAAGAAACATGTTATTTCATATTAGATCTCATTTCATTTAATTGCTTAGATGTTTGATGTTTGAGGATTTGATTGATGAATGAATTTTAAATTAGAGTTTTATCAACATATGAGTGGACAACCAAGAGTCTAAGTTAGGCTCTCTCTCTATTTGATTTGTATGATAATTGGAATTCATCTTTTTGCTTTTATGTTATTTCATTTAGTTTACGCTTATGGATGAATCTTAGTTTAGTTTGGATTAGTACATGAGAGGCAATCAAGGACTAGTTTAGTCTTTCTCTCTTTGAATCTGAACAACAATTAAAGTTCATTCTCTTGTTTGCATTTCAAGTTCTAGTTTTATGATTTCTCTATGATACTGTAGGGAAGGACAACCAGGATCTCCTTAGTTAGGAGCCTCTTCCCTTGCATATTATATTGAATCATAAATAATTTCACTAGACATAGAATAAGTTGCCTACTCCTGCATATATATTGCTGGCATCATCAAAAGCTTACGAGTTTCCCTGGTCGATAATTTAATGCAGCAATTTAAGCCCAATAAATTGCCCAACAAGAATATTCTAAGAATATTCTAGGGAATATTCCTTGAGAAAATACGCATGTGCGGTTACATTGGCCTCCACTCTCATCCCCCTCCAAAAATGCGAATAACATGGTTTTTAAATGTTATATAGGGTGGATATTACAAAGCTAGTAGTTGGCATAGTGGCTGGCACATTATAAATATGGCATATGGTTATGGGAGGGCCTGGGGTCAAACACACAGGCCTCACACTCAGTTTTGTTTTAAATGTATTTATAACCAACATATATTAATATATATATGTAAACATTGGTTAATCAAAACCATTGAAATGACTCTCCAAACAATATATACGTTGGTTAAAAAAAACATTGAAACAACCCTCCAAACCATATGCATGACAAAAAGGGTAGAGGTTGTGCACTTCAAGGCCACATGGCCTAATTGGAGGTGCCACATGGCACTTTCTCATTAGCCCATGTGGCCACTTCCCATTGGTCCACATGTTATGACATGTCAACACCCAATCACCCTATCTCCTGTGTGCCTAATCAATGGTCCTCTGCCACATGTCAGATCTGTCATGCTACCACGTTAGTTGTACGATCATTGCCACATCATGCCACATGGCACTCTCTAGATGGTTCGATGTCGCAGCCCCTGGTTGTGCAATGTGGAATTATTTTATTCGTCCATATGGTAGTTGAAAAGTGCCAACAATAGGTAATATGTGGCACACCTACAGGCTATCACGTCACCCTACTGACATCAATAGTATGAATTGTTGATGTTACCTTCCCTGTTTAACTTTGACATTTTACCTTTATGACCCAAAAATTTAACTAGCCATACCTTCCTCCTACAAACTCGGATTGAGGTGTCATTTACACGGTAAGAAAGCTTGTGTGAGCTCTTCGATTTGGTTCTAGTTTCACTCTAGTCATTTACATTATTTGTATTATGCAGAATTTGGGCAATATTGTGCTTTTCTTAGAATTCCATGTGGCATGTTTGTGATTGGTCAAAGGGTACATAACGTTGTAGGTGGCTATGTCACCTAACATATAGGAACCAATCCACATTTTATTGGGGAAACTGTTTCTCTTATTAAGCAAAAGTATGGATGTAAGGTAAGCATGTCACACACATTAGCCCCTACAAATCTTTAACCTTTGTGCAGAACATGGAGCATGGAGATATGATTTTATCCATCTCTATCTCTTCCTTTGATGCCAGTATTTCCAAGCCTTTGTCCTTTATGTGGAGCATATAGCATATAGCACAAATCTAGGCTCAACATTGGATCCTTTGTATCTCCACATACACCCAAAACTCCATGATGCAAAGCATGGAGGTAGGGAACTCTTTGTAATACTCAACCAAAACCTTCACATTCTTGGAAAGTCCACATATCCTTTGAAGAATGTGGAGTTAACATCCCATTTCTCATGATAAATTAGTTCCACAGGAAATTTCCCTAACCCATTATTTAATACTTCCATGGATTTTTTTTAAAGGCATCAAGTCTTTTGAAAATATATATTAAGGATATAAATTTAAGTGTTCCCAAGCACAGATAAACCAAAAAAATAACCACTTAGCCATTTTTATTCTTTAGGAATCCATTTGGGTCACACCTTTCCAATGGGAGAATCTTAGTCCCAAAAATATGCTAAACATATATGAGGAAAAATATTTGCAGCTTGGCTTCTTCCATACCATTGATCATTCCTTAAACTTTGGCCCTTGAGGTCAATTTATCAAATTTCTCACTATCCTCTATGATTCACCCCAAATTTCTTGTATAAAACTCTATCCTCCAATTCTTCTTGTGCATTAGGTGTAAAATATTCCATTATAGTCAAAACCTATTCTTCCTCCTTCCCATCTAACAAAGATGGTTCAAACAATCTCAAGCTCCCCACACTGATCACTTGGTAGATTCTCATAAAAAGGAGACAAGTTTAGTTTAAAATCATTATCATTGACTTGTCCAATGATTTCAAGGCACCATATCTTAAAGGCTTCAACTTTTTGGCTACCCCTTATAGGTGTTCTTTATTGAGATAAAGCCACTCTTTGTTCCTAACATAGACTTTTTGATTTTTCTTATGTTGGTGATGTTTGAGCTCACACTTTTGTTAACTCTTTTCAATATGCTCTTGAACTTCCAAGCAAACATGTGGGGTATCTTCTATGAACCTATCTACTTTCTTTTCTTCCTCTTGCATGTCCTAAGTGTCTTCCTTCATTTTCCCATAAACAACATCAAGCATTAAGGGTGTAAAATAACCAAAAATGGTCTCAAAAGGTGGTTTGTAAGTGAAAACATGTATTTTCATATTGTAGGAGTGTTTAATATAAATATGTTATTCATAAAAGCATATTTCGGTTTTTTATATTATCTCCTCTCAACAATTGTACCAAGTTTTGTTCACGACTTCAATATATCCCTTAGTTTTACGATGATAATAAGTAGAGATTTGTAACTTTGTATCCATGTTTTCCCACAACATTATATAAAAATTTCCTTGAAATATAGACTCGTAAGGGTCTATTTGGTACTAGAAATTACATGTACAACCCAAGTTTCCAATTATTTGGGTTAATAGTGCTACAAATAACACAACCTCCAATAAACTTGGAAGCTTTCTCTTGCATCCTCGGCTAGTAAAATACCTATGTATATTTGTAGTGGTATTATCAACACCAAAATTCCCATCAATTTGAGAAGTATGAGCTTCTCTCATTAATTGAATTTTCCTTCCTTACAGTATACATAAATGTCTAATGTGGTAGAGTATCCCATCTTGTAGATGGAATTCATCTCCTTATGTATCAACAACTATTTTCTCCTTTAATTGTTGAATGGCATATCCAAAATGAACATCCTTCCTATAATATTCACTAAAAAATGCATATGTCAAAGGGAGAGATATACATAATCACTCTCATGGTTGCAATATTTTGCATGGGTGATTTTAACAATATATCATCTAGTTTATTTTTCATTTATTTCCTATATTTCATAAATAGGTGGAATTATTGCAAAATTACCATCCACTTATAATGGGTTACTTATTCCATTTTGATTTTGTTTTGTATGTACTACGATGCCTAATGCTTAGTGTGAATTTTAGTTTCTTCCCCAAGTGTTTCTATTTCATAAATAAATGAACTAAGGGAAATAGATCCTTATCATAAGTAGGGTATCATCCAACACTATCCTATTGAACAACCTTAAATGGACCTAACAAACTTGTCCTCCTTGTAACCAAATTTCCCGCATGCCATACCCACCTGCATTAGTTTTAATTTGGAAATGTTTCCATAAATTAGGCATGGCCAACGCTGGTGCTTGATTGAAATTTGTCTTTAGTTATTCATAAGGTATCTATTGTTGTTTCCACCAATGAAAAAAAACTTCCATTTTGATATTATGGAATTTATTGGTGCACTTATTATTGAAAACATTGAAATGAGATACCTTAGGTATTGACTTAACTTCTTACAACTATCAAATCGGTAGGGGTAGTTCATCTATTGATGCATTTAGTCTTAGTTGGATGAAACTTCATGTCCCCTCGACAAATAACATGTCCAAGGTACATTAAGGACTATTTTCCAAATTCACATTTATTTAAATTCACAATCATTTGCTATTTCTAAAGCGTGTTTTATTACCTATTTCAAATGTGATATGATCTCTTATAAAGTAGCATTGAATATTGGCTTGTCATTCAAATATGCAATTACAAAAGAATTTATAAATGGATGTAACACATCATTAATCAAACACATTGAAATTGAATTTGTTTTACACAAACCAAAATTAATAACTAACCATTCATACATACTTTGCCTTATCTTAAATGCTATCTTCATGTTATTATCTTTTACTCTAACTTATTGATAGCTTTATTTGAGGTCAATTTTTTTGGAGAACTTAGCTAATGCAATTTATCCAACAAGTCATATTAAATCTTTATTAAAGGATACCTAGTCTTGATGGTCACCTTGTTCACAAGACTATAGTAAATACACATCTTCCAACTCCCATTTGTCCTCAACACTGTTATGATTGGTAACCTACAAGGTGAGTTACTTGACTTTATGACTCCTTAAATGCAATACGTTCTACAATTGTTTGTTCACTTCACTAGACTCTATAATTGAATGTCTACACACCTAATATTGGGTAATGGATATTTTGCCAATAGTTGAATCTCATGTTAAATTTTCCTATGAGGTGGAAAACCTTTAGGTTTTTGAAACACTTCCTTTTAATATTATAAAAATTATTTTAGCTGCTAATTATGATTTGTGTCACAACCCTTAGGGATGTACTAATCTCCATCGATGTTTCTCCTCTCAAAAACATAAACGAAAAATTGTTTTTTTTAGTGATCAAATACCATAACTTGGTGTCCACTTATCAATGTGATATGAAATCTCAATTTACTGACATTATCTAATATTTTTTCTTCGATTTATGTTAGCAGAATTGCATGAAAAAGCATGTAAAAACCATATGTGCAAATACTTAAAGAAGAATCAACATATAAGAGATCATATGGACAATACACACAAAAGTTTGATGATGGAGTTCATTGAGTGTGGACTACATCTCTGGGCCCTGCTTCAATAGTGCGAAGGTTGCTTCATTCATCTAATAAAAAGAAAGGCATGTACATGGCATAATACATCATTGTACCTCCATCCCTGAGAATGACTTGAATTCTGACTGCTCAAACCATAGCAATCACAACACCAGCATGTATGTCTCATCCTCCTGAGACTTTTGACTATAAACATGACCTATTTCTAAAAGATTCACTTTTATCTCGAACTTTGTGCCCAACAATTAATGAAAAAGGCAGATTTCTATCATGACTCATGAAATCTATTACTCAAATGCAAAAAACTATTGCACCATTGCGATCCTTCTAAAATTTTGGTTAAAATGAGCATAAACTTGATCCCATTCTAACACTATGATTTCATTTCTCGCCCCTCAGGGAATCTTCAAAATTCCTCACAGGGTTTGCATAGGAATATTCCTTAAGAATATACGCATGTGCGGTTACATTGGCCTTCGCCCTCATCCTCCTCAACAAATGCAAATAACATGGTTTTTAAATGTTATATAGGGTGGATATTACAAAGCTAGTCATTGGCATAGTGGCTAGCACATTAATAATAGGGCATATGGTTATGGGAGGCTCGGGGTCCACACCCATAGGCCTCACACTCAGTTTTTTTTAAATGTATTTATAACTAATATATAATATATATATATATATTATATATATATATATATATATATATATATATTATATAAACATTGGTTAATGAAAACCATTGTAATGACTCTCCAAACAATATATACGTTGGTTAAAAAAACATTGAAACAACCCTCCAAACCATATGCATGACAAAAAGGGTGGAGGTTGCGCACTTCAAGGCCACATGGCCTAATTGGAGGTGCCACATGGCACTTTTTCATTAGCCCATGTGGCCACTTCCCATTGGTCCACATGTCATGACATGTCAACACCCATCCACCTTGCCTCTTGTATGCCTAATCAATGGTCCTCTACCACATGTCAGATCTATCATGCTACCACGTCAATTGTACAATCACTGCCACATCATTCCACATGGAACTCTCTAGATGGTTCGATGTCACAGGCCCTGGTTGTGCAACGTGCAATTATTTTATTCGTCCATATGGTAGTTGAAAAGTGCCCAAAATAGGTAATATGTGGCATGCCTACAGGCTGTCATGTCACCCTGCTGACATCAATAGTACAAATTGTTGATGTCACCTTCCCTATTTGACTTTGACATTTTACCGTTATGACCCAAAAATTTAATTAGCCATACCTTCCTCCTACGAACTCAAATTGAGGTGTCGTTTACACCATTGGAAAGCTTGTGTGAGCTCTTCGATTTGGTTCTAGTTTCACTAAGATTCAAGGACTTTTAACTTTGAGGTTTTTTGGAGCCACCTTGATCACAATGAGAGCTTTGATTTCATTTTATGTGCATGTGCATCATAAGACTTCCCACCCTTCATAATTATATACTACTTATCCCTTATTTTAAAGTTAAAATATATAATATATAGATAAATACTAACCAAAATTTCTCCACAAACATCCACTGAGATTGCATTTTCATTTAACTCATCATTAAATTTTGGATTAATGAAAAATCTGAACTTACAATACTTTGTGAATGCTAATTTTGTATCTTGTCTCACTTGCCCCATGGGTATGGATAAGAGTGATCATGCACCTTCAATTAAAGCTTCTCAAATAACTAGGCTAAAATAAAATTTTCCTGTAAGGGTCGAACAAGCAATCTACCTTAGTTTTCTTTAGTTGAATCTTATTGTGAAAGAATTCACTCATACCCTCCTTTGGGACAATACTTAAAGCTAACTATATTTGGCTTGAAGTAAGAGTTACATTACCTTCAATTTCTTCACTATTGTCCACCCTTTGACCTCCCTCTACATGCAACAAAGTCCTTTATTATTTTTGTTTATTTTGGATCAATTGGGTCTCACCTTAGTACGAAATTTCTAACAACTCTCCTTTGGTATGTGGTCATATATTATAGTGTTTATAATCCTATTTTGGGTTTTAGCTTTTTGTTACTATTATAGATTTCTTATTTTACGTTTCCCCTTCTTCTTTCAACCCTTTGGAGGTTCTTTTAGCTTTGTTTATTTTTGACCCATTAGATAATTATTTCTTCTTATATTCTTCTAGGTACCATGTCTACACACAAGTCCCATCAATGGTCTTAGGTTTGAAATGAATCACTTATATCCTAAGGTGACTATGTAGCTCCCAAGTACTTGACAAACAATTTAGGACTCGAAAGAGATATCCCTAACTAGATTTTTCTAGTTTTCCTTGTCTTTGTCCAAGATAAAACCAACTTGTCTCTTTCTCGTATTATAACCAATATAATAGAGCTTTGATTTAGTCATGTCCTTAATACTTCCCAATCTATCAGTGGTGATTCATTTCTTAATATTTTGGTAATGGCGTTACTTTCCACCATGTCAAAGAAATAGCTTCTAACTTCAAATGAGCAATAGGGATTCTTTGAGCTTCATGAACCTTATGCACACTAAAATAAACTTCTTATTGTTGAAACAAGTGGCTCAACTTCAAGGTATCTATGTCACCTAGATTTGGCTTGATGTAAATATTCATTTCTACTTTCAATGGTGGTTGGTTCTTGCTATTTTCCCTTATCCCCTTCTTATCCATCCAAGGTACTTTCTCATATCTAGCTTCTTTGTCTAAACTAGAGATTAACTCTTGGATCTTTCCCTCTATTACTTTTTCTCTCATATTGAAGTTGTAACCACATTAACGACAACACAATTCTTACTAGACATTCCTTAAGCCATTTGAGACATAGTCATGACCATTTGAGCCATTTGGTTCTTTGAAAGGGTTGTCCTATGGCGGGCCACATTGGTCGCTATTTCATCACCCATGGTCTAATCTTGATCTAGATTTCTTTCTCATTAACCAAATTCATGATTTAAGAGAACTTACTCTCCCCACTATTGTAACTTTCTTAATATAGTCAACATTCATGAGTAACTCCCCACTTATGGTCGAGAATTACACTTTTGATAACGATATGATTTGTAATTAAAGACATGTGAAAACAATTATCAACTTAGATCTTAATATATAGAACAATACAAATTGTATATATAAATTTATAATAAATTATAAACATAAATTGTGCATTAATAATAATGAATATGTTATCATTATGTAATTCTTATTCCTTTGACAATGCATGCGTTAATGACAGGGTACCATGCTTTTAAAATATGTGCACAAAAGTCCCATTGTCTTGGGCACATATATTCACTTGAACTTCAGCAACCTTTCTTTTTGGAGGAGAGCAACTAATGATATTCACTTAAACCAAAAACAATAAGAAGCATCTGATCGGAAGGGACAATATATATTCTTGAAATCAAACTTATTTTAAATGGATATTTTTTTTGTTAGATAGGATGCGTGAGTCGAATTGGTAAAAGCTATGATGGACGGAATGATGTGGCTTGAGTCCTTTGGCACATGTTAGGTTTTTTTTAGCCCACTGCCTATTTTCTTGGTGTGATTTTTTTTCGCATATTTTTATAAGTTTTGGGTAGTGTTGGTCTATTACTTTTGATCTGGTTATGACATTAATTTCCACAATTTTGGTTTGACTAAAGCTCCCAACTTCCTCTGTATAATTGGAATCTACCATCGTCAACTTCTATTGCAAATGCAATTGGGAAGTTTTATTGCTACAATCTAGCGCTGAAAGTTTTTATAAGACCACTTATGCTCGAATATGCATGGAGATGGAATTTAATAAGGGTTTTCCCACCGAGATAAACCTGACGTCTCTAAACTATGTATGAGGCTAGAAGCCTGATTATGAAACTATTTCATTTCGATGTCGAGCATGTAATAAAAAACCATCCAAAACGTTTGTAGAATAATAGATCCCAGAAAAATAATCAGAAACCCAAATGTGGGAAGGAGCTTAGATTGAACATTATATGGTATACAATGAAGAAGAGACTCGAGGTGAGAAAGAAGCAAAAGACAACTTGTAAGAAGTTCTTGTCAAAGAAGATTGACCGAAGGAAACAAAAATTAACAAGGAAGAAGTGCATGCCAATGAAGACCCTTCAGATTCAGTGACAATGGAAGCTCATTTGTAGCAAACCCTTGTGAAAGTTGGACCCCCTTCTGAATTCTCAAGGAATAAAGCTGGAAAAGAAATTTCTTGTGTAGATTAGGAAGATTAGTAAGATAAGGAAGAACGTAAAGACAACAATGCTCACTCATCGAAGGATGATCCGTCGGATTTAACATAAATACCTGATGGATCCAAGTTGGGAAGAAGGGAAAAATTATTTCGCCAAAGAAAACAAGAAGCCAATCAAAATCAAATAAAAAAGTAGTGAAAAATTGAATGTAAATGTATTTAGGTTTTGACAGTGTTTTGGAAATTTTTTAGCTAGAAAAAGAATTAAATTTTTGTATTATGGGGTACTCGCATGAGAGTTTGGATTTAGCCTCCATACAATCTCAAACTTGCAAGAAATATTAGTAGCTTTAATGAAATATAATTATTCTTGACTAAATCCCAAAATTATTTTTTAATAAAACTCTCATACCCATTTCATATATTAGATATTCTTTTAAAATGTCGCACATTTCAAAATTTTATAAATATTTTATCTTATAAAACAAAA
>APFE031390717.1:162901-191888 GCA_000404065.3 Pinus taeda | reverse complement strand
AAGAATACTTGATATTATTCATTGACGATTTCTCCAGGTTTGTCTGGTTAGGACTTATGAAGCACAAAGATGAATCATACGAAAAATTCAAAGCCTTCAAAGCCTTGGTTGAAAATGAATCAGGTCACAAAATTAAGTGCCTCAGATCCGACAGAGGTGGGGAATTTACCTCAAATGAATTTTTCGATTTCTGTGAAGAACATGGGATAAGAAGAGAATTCTCTACAGCTAGAACTCCTCAGAAAAATGGAGTGGTGGAAAGAATGAACAGAACAATCCAACAAATGGCTCGTGCTATGCTTGATGAGTCAGGAACTCCTGCAACTTTCTGGGGTGAAGCTGCTCATGCTACGGTGGTTATTCTCAACAAAACAAATGTCCAAGTGAACAACACTCAAACTCCTCAAGAGCTCTGGAATGGTAAGACTCCTTCGATAAAGCACTTCAAAATCTTTGGGAGCAAATGCTATATTAAGAATACTAATGAGAAGCTTGGCAAATTTGAACCTAGAGCAGATGAAGGCATTCTTCTTAGTTACTCTCCACATAGCAAAGCATACAAGTGCTACAATAAAAGACTTGGCAGAATTGTTGAAAGCATTGATGTAGTGGTTGATGAGAAGGGATACATTCCTAGACAAGTACATCGTGAAGACATCGAAGAAGATGAAGGCTACCCTCAACAACAGAATGATGAATAACCTCAAGAAGAACCTGAAGAAGAACCAGAGGAGCAGACAAGAATAGAAGAAAAGACTCCATCCAGATATGTTCAGAAGAATCATCCAGAATCTCAGATTATGGGGCAGAAAGAAGCAGGTGTACAAACAAGAAGAACAGTTGCAGAAGCCTCAAGCTATTTGGCATTACTCTCCTCTACTGAACCACAAAATGTGAAGAAGGCATACAAAGATTAACGTTGGATAAAAGCAATGGATGAAGAACTTAAGCAAATCGAAAGGAAAAACACTTGGGAACTAGTTCCTAGACCAAAGGATAAGAATGTTATCGGAACAAAATGGGTCTTCAAAAATAAATTGAATGAAAATGAAGAAGTAATTAGAAACAAGGCTAGACTTGTTTGTAAAAAGTATGCACAGCAAGAAGGAATAGACTTTGAAGAAACCTTTGCTCCTGTTGCAAGACTTGAGGCCATCCGAATTTTCCTTGCCCTCTCAAGTTTTCAAAACTTCAAAGTATTTCAAATGGACGTGAAATCAGCCTTTCTGAATGGAGACTTGGAAGAAGAAGTATACATCGAATAACCAGATGGGTTCATTCTTGGAAATGATCCAAATCTTGTATGCAGATTGAAAAAGGCTCTCTACAGGCTCAAACAAGCTCCAAGGGCTTGGTACTATCATTTGGACAAATACCTTCATCAACAAGGGTTTTCAAAAGGATCAGCAGATAGCAATCTTTATATAAAAATTGAAAATAACAAATTGCTAATACTTGTTGTGTATGTAGATGATATCATTTTTGGTAGCAATGAAGAAGTTATGAGTCAAAACTTTGCCTTGGTGATGCAGAAGGAATTTGAAATGTCCTTGCTTGGAGAACTGACATATTTTCTTGGTTTACAAATCCAACAAAATAAAGGCGGTATCTTTTTATCTCAAACCAAGTACCTCAAGCAAATCTTGAAGAAGTATGGCATGGAAGATTTGAAACCAGTATGTACTCCTATGGTCACAGGATGCAGTCTCAATGCAAATGATGAATCAGCAGCAGTGCATCAACCAACCTATAGATCCATGATTGGAATTCTGCTCTATTTAACAGGTACTCGATCAGACATCATGCATGCAGTAAGAATGGTTGGAAGATTTCAAGAAAATCCTAAGGAAACTCATCTTCAGGCAGTAAAGAGAATTTTCAAGTATCTTCAAGGAACTCAAAACTATGGCCTATGGTATCC
The DNA here is from genome assembly GCA_000404065.3 of Pinus taeda. Lineage (NCBI taxonomy): Eukaryota > Viridiplantae > Streptophyta > Pinopsida > Pinales > Pinaceae > Pinus > Pinus taeda. The sequence continues at coordinate 189,967 of APFE031390717.1, read as the reverse complement.
TAGAGATGCAAATCTCACTCTTCATGCTTATACAGATGCAGATTGGGCTGGAAGCGTGGATGACAGAAAAAGCACTAGTGGTGGTGCATTCTTTATGGGTTCCAGATTAGTATCTTGGTTCAGCAAGAAATAGAGTTCTATTGCCTTATCTATAGCTGAAGTAGAATATGTGGTTGCTGCATCTTGCTGCACCCAACTCCTTTGGATGATGCAAACCTTGCAGGATTATCAAATCACTTGTACTCCACCTATATCCATCTTATGTGATAACACAAGTGCAATCAGCATTTCAAAGAATCCAGTCGTGCATTCAAAGACCAAGCACATACCTATCAAATATCATTTTCTTCGAGAACAAGTGTTGGAACAAAAAGTCAAGCTGGAGTATGTTCCCTCTAAGGAACAAGTTGATGATATACTCACCAAACCGTTGCCCAGGGAAACATTTGAATACCTCAGACATAAGCTGGGAGTAGTTGATGTTTCAACCTGCTGTTGAAACTTGTCTGTTTCAGAGAAAAGTTGGCGTACGCGAGTTGGATGAGGAGGATCCGCGTACATATGCTGGTTTGTGTAGGTACAGTCACATATATGGAGGTTTGAAGGATATCAGTAGAGACAAACTCTGATAGTCTAATAGGGGTCTGTTAGAGACCATCTGGCACAGGTTCAGGGGGAGCAGAGAATCTCCTAGTGATGCATTATTGGCATTACCTTAGAAGCTTTTGGTTCAAGTTCACAACTGTTGTTGGTTTCAGGTGGAACTCTTGCAGAGGAAGAACAGAAAGAAAACATGGTTGCTGATCTGAATAATGATTGACAGATGCTGCTGATAGTAGTTATTGATTACTTTCATAGTCTTGCTCAAGATATTTCATCTCTATGTCATGTATATCTTCTTTTCATCAAGGTCATGTAATGGCCTATTTTGGTTTCCCCACTATGCCTGGGATGAATGATGTAATGTAATTGGCTGTCATATGTAAATTTCTGATGTATCCCCACTTGGTTGGATGGATGATCCCCACTTGGTTGGGTGATGGATGTATGTATAGAGTCTTTTGTGATAGGAAGGTCAGTTATGATGTATAAGTCATGGTTCTTTTTATAGAATGTCTTTTTGCAGATCTTGCCTACAGTCAGGGGGAGCATGTTCAGCACAGCTGAGTAGAGATTTTAGCATGTACTCAGGGGGAGCACACCCCTTTTCCCTTGATGAAAAAGGGGGAGAATGATATTGAGGATCTTGGGGTTGCCATCAAGTCCAAAGGGGGAGATTGTTCGCATTCTGGCACAGGTTTGGCAGTTTTGGTACTATGGCATAGGTGTTGTCCTTGATGGCAACTTGCTCTGGTGACAGATCACAGTTCAAGCTCTTAGAAAGAAGAAAAAGACATATATGCAGGTTCACTTTGACAAAGCCGAGTATATACGCAGGTTGGACGTTCCCAAGGCACGTATGCGTATACACACACTTTCATGCAAAGAAAAGCGCGTACATGTAGGAAAACTTGTTTCTGATCCATGGTATTTAGTCATTGGCATTTGAACCTATGGTTTTGGGCCATGGTATCTCGTCATAAGTGTTGATCCCAGGTATTGGGTCCATGGTATTGAATTTTTATGGTTTTGGACAGTGGTATTGTGAAAGGCCTACGACTATAAAAGAGGAAGGATATCATTTGGCAAGGGATTATCTGAATTAATGAATATCTGAAAAAGTGCTAGATCTGGAATATAGTGATTGGGTTATGGCGCAGATCTGGATCTGAAGGAGGAAGGAACCTCAGTGCAAGGAGAAGGATAAGTTCTTTTGATGGGTCAAAATCTTAAGTCTTGAATGATAGTATCTTTGTATGATTTTGATCTATTATATATGGCGCTTGCTTGATCTATAAATATGATAATTTGGGTAAACTAATATCTGAACATTTGAAGGGGTAAATTACCTTTATAGATATGTACGCAGGTCCAGTGACGCACAAGTGCATATACACATAGTTTCTGGAAGGTGGAAGTGCGTATACGCAGAATGATCTCAGCACAGGTGCGTATACACGGAGTTTCTGGAAGGCAGAAGTGCGTATAAGCAAGTTGATCTTAACACAGAAGCGTATGCATGCAAGTTTCTGAATATTGAAGTAGCGTACATCTCATAATTTATGTTCTAGCTTCTTCTGTTGATTATTGCAGTGATATGGGTTTAGAATTTGAGGTGTGATTACAGTTACTGTGATCTAGGTACAGTTGACAGAGAAGTGTTTATTTTGGTTCAGTCTTGATTGGTGAAATGGTGATTGGTTGATGCAAAAATTATTGATGTTTGATTGATGTTATTTGTGGATCCAGTCTGAAAATTTATGAAACGTGGTCCATGGGAGAAAGAGAAGGTTGTAGCCTTCTGCAGGTAGCAGCTTGCGTAAAGGTTGTAGCCTTCTGCAGGTAGCAGCTTGCGTACTAGTATCTCAACTATTACAAGATCTAAGGGGGTTGTAGCTCCCTTCCAGGAGAAGCTGGAAAGCGAGAGAGGGTTGTAGCTCTCTGCAGGTAGCAGCCTGCATACTAGTAAAGGACTACACCAATACAAAATCATTGTAAAAAGAAGTTTCTAATTAAAAGAAGATAGAGACGAATTGCAGCAGGTGGTTTTCACCCACATTGGGTTTCCACCTTATATCTTGTGTTCTTATGTGTGGTTGTCTTCTGATATGTTTTATTGTTCCTGGCAACTGTTTATATGGTTCTGGTGCATAACTTAATGATCAACATCTGTAGAATAAAGTAAATTATAAATCTGCATAATATACGCGGGTTTCCTTATCTGTAGTTGTGTATATACACGGGTTCATCTAACTGAAGTAGCGTATATGTTTTGGGTTTGAAAAAGTAAATAATTGATCAGATAATACTGATTCACCCCCCCTGTTAGTATTATTTCCAACATGTACAACTGTCGTGAACAACCCTTGTGTGGTTGTGAGCATTGACGTGTGAAAATGTAAATGTCAAAGCTTTGTTTCAAGATGATTCGAAAGTGTTATGATGAAGGCATATTAAAGAGTCTTTTTTAAAAGGGTTTGAAAATATTTATTAAAAGAAGGATAAATCGAAAGTGTTATGATGAAGGCATGTTAAAGAGTCTTTTTTGAAAGGGTTTGAAAATATTTATTAAAAAAAAGGAAAAGAATGTGTGAAAAAGGGCTTATGAAATTTTTCAAAGGCCTTGTTTGAAGTTGTTTTCAAAAGGGCTTATTTCGAAAAATATTTATTTAGAGTGGAAACTTGGGTGATCAAATATTTTTATTAAAAGGTGTATGGTGCATGTCATAAAGGTCTATCAAAGAGTTTTTGGGGGGACTTTTTAAAAATGATTTAAAAAAAATAAGCGATTTTTTTTATTTTCTTTATTAAAGAAAATTAAAAGGAGGGTTTTATTGGAATTGTTTTTTTATTTTCTCAAGAAAAAAAAAAACAAAAAAGTAAAAGGGTTTCTATTGGCAAGAGAATTTAGGGCTCTATAAAAGTATGTCCATCTACAAAAACAAACTAGTTTTTTGTCAATCATGACAATGTTTTGGGTGAAGATTTTGCCTTACAGGGGTGCATACTGAAAATCATATTTTTTTCAAGGGTGATATGGAAGACAACCTCATTCAATTAGCAAAGCAGTTATAAAAAAAGGAATGGCAACAGTCATGGGTCGCAAAGCGCCACTGAAGAAGACTAAGAAAAGGAACCGAAAAGAAGAGGTAGAGGTTGTTTCCGTGTTTAGAAACGTTCATGTGGTAACCGAGGAACTAATAAGTCTAGAAAAAGATGAAGAATAATTTGGTGCAAGGGAGAGTGAGATGCAACAACGGGTTATGTCACAAGTAAAGAAGTCAACAACAAATATTAGAGTAGATGAGCAAGACTCTGAGAGGAAAACAGAGCTTGGAGAATCCTTCTCAAAAGTGGATGATGGTTGTGAAGACCATGAAATTGAAACCCAATATGTAAGCATTCATATGGATGAAGAATATGAAACAAAGATTGCAAAGAGAGAAGCAGGAGCCTTTGCATGTGAAGCAGAGGAAGATCATATAAATGGTCAAGGAATCCACTGTAATATAGATGATGCAGATGATTGTGAATCCCACTATGATGAGACACATGTGGATGATGACTGCAAAGTGAAATGTGAATTGGTGAATCGAGCCACAACTGATGGATTTGATGAACTTGAAATTGTCAATGAAATTGACAATGAGCACATGCATGTTTAGATACCCCACCATAGCTGGGATGAATATTATGTTGATGATATGTGTGGTTTCTTTTTTGAAACAGGGATTGATTGTGGCAATATGGTAGGCGCAATGTTTTATGAAACATTGAAGGTTGAAGCTGCCACGGTAGAAACAAGATATGAAGCAATTGGAACTTCTCATGAAGCAGTATGTCATCTAGCAGCAGTTGATGATCAAGAACATGATAAAGTGATTGAAGAGTTTTTGATGAGAATATTTACTAACCACATAATAGTGGAAGATCATTTCAGTGAAGTTGAAAAGAAGGCAGAGAAGGAAGAGGTAGAATAGGACGTTCTCATTGAAGAGCATAATAAAGATGTTTTTAACATTATTTTTTAATATACAGGTATTCAAATTAGCATGGGAGCAAATGTTGAAAGCACGGTTGTTAATAAATTTGATGCAAATTAAACAAAAACAACAACAACAACAGTACCTAATGATAAAAGTGAAAAGAATGATATGGATGTTTCAGAAGACAAATATGAATGCATTGAAACCAACTTTCAACAATGGATTCAAGAAGAGATAAGATTCTTCTACCAAGAAATATGGTAGAAAGAAACTCAGGCATATGAAGCGCAAGAAGCAGAGAAAATAAGACCGTTTGAAGATGCAACGTTGTGGCACCAATCCATAGTTGAACGAATATTTGAAGAGGAAGGTGTAGAAGACATGATCCAATTGTTTTTCATAACAAGTTCAAGACAAGTCAAAGAAAAATTGCAGCGGCAACAAGTGAATAAATCCTACAACAAGAAAGTTGAACATAGAATGAAGCAATTTCGAGGATATAGATCTTGGCAGAAGAGAAAAAGAAAATGAAAATTTGTAAAAGTTTTGAGTCATTGTAAGCCTAACTGAGACATAGACCAGCAAGCATGTTTCAATGATAATTGAATCAAGCTAAGTCATGTTTGAGTTATATTGAGTCATACGGTCGTAATTAAGAGGGAGTGTTAGAAATTGTAATTACTCCCGCATGTGGAGTTACTTAAAATTAGAGAGTCAGTTAAGTGAAGGTTTAGTCAAGTCGAGTGATGGATGAAGAGTTAAGTGTAGTCCATATTTAGAGTGTGCATTAAATGAGTTAAGCGTGTGTGCATGTCAAGATATTTAGGTGAGATGCTAGTCAAAAAGATTTAAATACCATTCACCGGGTTCATTGTAATTAGCAAGTTTTGTGTGATTAATATAAGCGCTGCAACTCATGTGTTTTCTATGTAATTTGTGTTTTGTCTCTTGTCCCTTTCCAACAAAAGCTAAAACTCCATTATCATTGTTCATCCGAGGTTTGAACATCCACCATAACCTTTGAAGCATGTGAACTAACTTTGCAACCCTTGAAGTGATTCATATCAAATGCAATTCACAGAACTCAACAATGATTAAGAAAAACCCTATTGAATACCAATCATTCTATGTAACCTTGTTGGCAAACAAAACTTCATAACACTTTGCATACAATTGCATATATAATTTAATATGATACATTCTAAATCAACCCAAGATGGTGAGTACGGATCTTCATTGAGCTATTAGACCCATTATTCACCCATGAGAGAGTATTCTAAAAATAAACTTCTTATTTAAAATGATTATAACTATTAATTTAAAATTATTATTATATTCTAAAAGTAAATTAATTAATAAAATAAAATGGAGAGGTACTAATTGTGAATACCATTTACATTTAAAAGAACATACAAGGAGTATCAAACCAATATTATATATATGTGTGTGTGTGTGTGTGTGTGTGTGTGTGTGTGGAATATTTTTATACATAATACTGGATTAGGAAATGAGGAAATAACGATTGATTCATAATTGGAATCAAGCCTCAATGAACATCCAATATCATAAACCATGCATGGATGTTTCGACAGCTTATCAAAGCAAAACCTGTTAGAAAATTAATCACGACTGCGCAAACGGTGCCGCCCATTGTTCATGCGTCAACAAGCTTAACGTAACTCTCAAGAAATCAATCGAACATCATTTCAAGACGGCGAAGATCGATGGAGATCATTATTGATTCTCCTTCATATGTATCTATAAATAATTATACTCAGTAATGAAATATTAAGCTCTTCCATGAGTCTTCATGGTTTCTGTCATGGTATAAGAGCACAGGTGAGCTGCGTTTGGCGAGAGTAGTGAGAGCTTGCTGGCGGTGGCCAGAGTCGTGACGACTTCGTGGTGTGAAGGGAACGTGGAATATGTCCGTAGTGTGAGGAACTGTGATTGACTAGTTAGAGGGGTCGTTGAGCTGCTATCTTCAGCGCTGTCTAGAAGTGTTGTTGTCTTGTTGTGCATAGAGCAACGTAAGGGAGTGTTGTTGTCCTGATGGGCAAAGAGGCGTTGTTGAACCTGCACTCTGTGGAGACTAGTGGAATGCCCAAGAATTATTGTGTTTTAAGCACTGAGTTTGATGTGTGGAGCTTTGCCTCCTTTCTTGTGTAGCCAAGACATAGGGCGTTGTCAGCTGCGTTGAATTGATTGGATATCGAATGCAAAAGTGAAGAGTTGAGGGTTCGGTCTTTTGTTTGAAGAGCTGATGCTCCTTATGCGTGGGAGTCGAGGGCTCAGAGATAGCCGGTGTGAGTGTGTGTTGACTGTATGAAATCCAAATTTGTGGGTTTCTAAATTGTTTGCCTCTAGTTCTAGTTTGGTTCCTATGTAAGTGGTGCGGTCTGTTCACAAAAGATCTTGGTCTGAGAAGATAGTGACCTAAGTTGCGAGTGATATTGTTGCTTGCCAAAGTTGGTGTGACTGAGTGCTAAGTAGGCGATGTTATGATGTCAGTCGAAAGGGGCCGGCTAGGGGCATTGGATTGTGAAGTGCGATGATCCTTGTGCTCTTTGATGTTAATCCTGGAGATTTTGTTAATTCTGTCGAGTGGTGTGAAGATCCTTTGAAGAGATAGTCCTCTGTTTTTGAGTTTGTTGTGTATTTGGAGATGTTGTGAAGGTGGGGTTCAAGTGTGATAGCGCACTGCCCAGCGTAAAGGACCTTGAAGGCCGAGGAGTGGAGACACCTGTGAAGGTATCAGGAAATGTTCTGTGTGTGAAGAGTGGTGGATTGTGTGCCACCTACGAGCGTTGTGAAGTTGTCCATCCCTTTGAAGAAATTGTTGGAAAACATTAATCAAAAGAGTTGGGCAAGGAAAGTGTGGTGATCATCCAGGGAAGTGAGAGGCAAAGCGAGCATGGTTCTATTCTGAAGTCAAAGTTGGCCAGAGTTTAAGGAGCCTAGCTAAGAGTTGTGTGGGAGCATTGTTAGATCCCCAACGTGTCTTACTTGTTGGGTTCTTTTCTGTGTGGTAGAGGTAAAGCGGAGCCTAGCTGATATGTCTATCTTTTTAGACTTTTTTGAAAATGACCCTTTCAATGATCATTTTCTCAGGAACCCATTTGACAACATTTTTGGGTCTGACCGTATTTTTGAGTTCGAAGAAATCTTTGACAAACAATGTGATGCTATTGAGGATTATGTTATTGATGATCAAGAGCTAAAATCTATTCCACATGATTCTGCAATCACTCAGAGTAAAACTTGCTTCTCTCATAACCCCAATTGTTAGAAGTTTTATTGGATCTGCTTTCAAAATTACTGCTACTGTGGAGGATAATACCATGGATGTTGTTCAGAGGCCGCTCGTGTTCGAAGACGAGTGCATTTTGGTGGCTCCTCATGGAAAGTGGGGAGAACATGAATTAGATTACCTTGTTTTGGATCTTGCATCCCAATCCAGAAAAGGTTGCTGATGTTAAGTACGTAAGCAAGGAGCAGAGGAATTTCATAAGGAAACCCAAAAAGGTGAAGATGAAACTTCACCAACAAATGAACAAGCATGGACCCTTTAGCAAGAAGGTAAAAATGAAATGTTTTGTTGTAAGCCTAGTTGAGACTTAGACCAACAGGAAAGTTAAAGTTTAGGTAGTCGTGATTAAGGGGAGGTATTAGAACATTAATCACGACTGCGCAAATGGCGCCGCCCACTATTCACGTGTCAGCAATTTTAACGTAACTCTGGAGAAATCAGTCGAACGTCATTTCAAGACGGAGGAGATCGGCGAAGATCATTATTGATTCTCCTTCATATGTATCTATAAATAATTATACTCAGTAATGAAGTATTAAGCTCTTCCATGAGTCTTCATGGTTTTTGTCATGGTATCAGAGCACAGGTGAGTTGTGTTTGGCGAGAGTAGTGAGGCCTTGGTAGTGGTGGCAAGAGTCGTGACAACTCCGTGGTGTGAAGGGCATGTGGAGTCTACTCGTAGTGTGATGAACTATGATTGAATGGTTAGAGGGGTCATTAAGCTGTTGCCGTCAACGTTGTCTAGAAGTGTTGTTGTCTTGTTGTGCGTAGAGTAACGTGAGAGAGTGTTGTTGTCCTGTTGGGCAAAGAGGCGTTGTTGAACATGCACTCTCTGGAGACTAGTGGAAAGCCCAGGAATTATTGTGTGTTAAGCACTGAGTTTGATGTGTGGAGGTTTTCCTTCTTTCTTGTGTAGCCAAGACACAGGGCGTTGTCAGTTGCATTGAATTGATTGGATATCGAATGCAAAAGTGAAGAGTTGAGGGCTCAGTCTTTTGTTTAAAGAGTTGATGCTCCTTATGCATGGGAGTCGAGGGATTAGAGAAAGTCGGTGTGAGTGTGTGTTGACTATATGAAATCCAAAGTTGTGGGTTTCGAGTCTATTTGCCTCCAGTTTTGGTTTGGTTCCTATGTAAGTGGTGCGGTCTGATCACAAGAGATCTTGGTCAGAGGAGATAGTGACTTGAGCTACGAGTGATATTGTTGCTCACCAAAGTTGGTGTGACTGAGTGCTATGTAGGCGATGTTATGCTATCAGTGGAAAGTGGCCGGCCAGGGGCATTGGATTGTGAAGTGCGGTGAGCCTTGCGTTGCTTGATGTTAATTCTGGAGATTTTGTTATTTCTGCAGAGTGGTGTGAAGAGCCTTTGAAGAGCTAGTCCTTTGTTTTTGAGTTTGTTGTGTATTTGGAGATGCTGTGAAGGTGGGGTTCAAGTGTGATCACGCACTACCCAACGTAAAGGACCCTGAAGGCCAAGGAGTGGAGACACCTGTGAATGTCTCAGGAAATGATCTGTGTGTGAAGAGTGGTGGATTATGCGCCACCTGCGAGCGTTGTGACACTGTTCGATCCCTTTGAAGAAATTGTTGGAAAATGCTGATCAAAAGAGTGGGGCAGCGAAAGTGTGGTGATCATCCGGGGAAGTGAGGGGCAGAGTGAGCATGGTTCTATTTTGAAGTCAAAGTTGGCCAGAGCTTAAGGAGCCTAGCTAAGAGTTGTGCAGGGAGCATTGTTAGATCTCTGACGTGTCTTATTTTCTGGGTTCTTTTCTGTGTGGAGCCTAGCTGATGTGTCTATAGTTTTAGACTTTTTTGACAATGACCCTTTCGATGATCATTTTCTCAAGAACCCATTTGGCAACATTTTTGGATCTGGCAGTATTTTTGAGTTCGAAGAAATCTTTGACAAACAATGTGATGCTATTGAGGATTATGTCATTGATGATCACAAGCTAAAATCTATTCCACATGATTCTGCAATCATTGAGAATAAAACTTGCTTCTCTCATAACCCAATTGTTAGAAGTTTTATTGGATCTGCTTTCAAGATGACTGCTACTATGGAGGATAATACCATGGATGTTGTTCGGAGGCTGCTCGTGTTTGAAGATGAGTGCATTTTGGTGGCTCCTCATGGAAAGTGGGGAGAACATGAATTAAATTACCTTGTTCTGGATCTTGTGTTGCATCCCAATCTAGAAAAGGTTGCTAATGTTAAGTGCGTAAGCAACAAGTAGAGGAATTTCATAAGGAAACCCAGAGGAATTTCATAAGGAAACCCAGAAAGGTGAAAATGAAACTTCACCAACAAATGAACAAGCATGGACCCTTTAGCAAGAAGGTAAAAATGAAATGTTTTGTTGTAAGCCTAGTTGAGACTTAGACCAGCAGGCAAGTTAAATCTTAGGTAGTCGTGATTAAGGGGAGGTGTTAGAACATTAATCATGACTGCGCAAATGACATTGTCTATTGTTCACGCGTCAGCAAGTTTAACATAACTCAAGTTAAATCTTAGGTAGTCGTGATTAAGGGGAGGTGTTAGAACATTAATCATGACTGCGCAAATGACATTGTCTATTGTTCACGCGTAAGCAAGTTTAACATAACTCTGGAGAAATCAGTCAAACATCATTTCAAGACGGCAGAGATCGGCAAAGATCATTATTGATTCTCCTTCATATGTATCTATAAATTTTATTTTTATTTATTTATTTATTTATTATTATTATTATTATTTTATTTTTTTATGTTGTGGTTCACGGTCACCTTCGGTCAGCGGGTGGCGCTACGTCCTTGGTAAAATCTAGCGTTGACGCCCCTTAGTCTATAACAAGACCTAACCCCAAGAGCTTTCAGGATTTGACCCTATAACCTCCCAAAGGATGAAGCCCTTACTTGACCGATTGAGCTAACTCTTGGGGCTTATATGTATCTATAAATAATTATACTCAGTTATTAAATATTAAACTCCTCTGAAGAGTCTACAGTTAGTTTTTCTAATTAAACCAGCTAGTGTCTTAGACCAATTTAGAGGAGCAACAAAAATTCCTTGCGTTGGCATTCTAAACATTTATATTGAAAATCTATGGATACATTCGACATAAAATCTACTTTCTCCCGACAACCTGGTACAACATTTAGATTCCCATAGTAATGAATAAACCATGAATTCGATGGTAATTTCAATCTTCTACAGCCAAAACCCTAAAAGTTGGCTTCTCACGGGCTGGTAACTAGTTCCACAACATTACCTTGAAATTCCATTAGGGTTTCAATGGTCTCATATACAAGTATTCATCTCCACGATCGGGGCTGCGAACCAAGCAGAGAATACTTGATAACCATATTCATCGTCTCGTCGAAGTAAGTGGATCATACTGAAAACGACCCGATTTCAGTGACATGAGAGGCCACTTATTACTTTCTTTCAATCTATGAACGAAATTCCTCCATCAATTTTATTTTTCATTTTCAATTTTTTTTTTTAATATTCCAAAAATAACTAATTATTTTCGATGCTTAATTGATTATGAGATGAAAATTCATTATTTATTTTAACCATGCTAAATTTAAGTTAATTTTGTGCTCAATTTAAATCTAAATTAAGTTAATTTGGTGATAAAATAAACATATTTAAATTTATATGTTTCACTTGCATTCAGAAAAGTTGAGTACATTTTTATCTCGTTCATATTCATATGTTTATGTTTAGTGGGTTAATGATTTTTAGATAGTGTTTGGGTGATCGGGAGAATTGACTTATTAAATTTATCCTTAGATTTATGAGGTCTCAAATTTACAAATAGATTAAATTTATTTTAAAAAATTTACTATGAAGAATAATTTCTATTAAAATTGCCTTGCACAATTTATTATTTTCAATAAAAAAATTTTAACACGCTATCCTAAGACGCGATCAAGGATAAAGATTTTTTTTGACGCTACCTACTACGCGATCAAGATTCAAATTTCAAAACAATTCCATCCTTTAACTATTTATTATTTTCGAAAAGTTGTTTTTAACAGACTAATCTAATACGCGAACAAGGGTGTAATTTCAAAACCATTCCATCCGTACAAGGTTGTAATTTCAAAACCATTTCATCCGTTAAAATTGACAGTTTCGGAATTTCAAAATGGCGTTGCCTAACGAAAGTCCACAATTATGTCCACATGGGGAATTTTTTTTAGTAAAAAATTTGATTGTGCCAGAAATTTCATTGTGAGAATATTTAAATCATTTTTTTTATAACAAAAATAAATTTAGTGCTATCAAAAACCCATGTGAACCAAAATCTCTAAAATTAACAATTTTAATCAACAAAAAAATAAAAAATCAACCATATATTTCTCAAAATCATACTAATCTTTTTATTATTTTCCGGAAGAAAACATGACCTGTTTAGGCTACGTCTTTCAAAACAACTTCGTCCTTCAAACATAACCGTTTAGGCAACTCCATGATCTGTCTTCAGAGTTGGAATGAAAAATGTGCTGCTTTTGGGGAAAAAATTTAAAGGTTTTCGGAAATTTTTAATCTGTAAAAGACAATCACCTCGTAACGAAAAGTGCAAGACATGTGGGAAAAAAATCAGATTCGTTGACTGTTAGATGTTTAACCATGTTAGTTGACTGTTAAATTTATTCGACTATATATTATTAATAGTAACACAAATATTTTCTATACTAATATGTCATATAGGCAATATATATATAACGCAGTAGTCTATAACGCGACTTTTTGAAAGCTTTTCCGGCAGATTTTTCCGGTCAAAATCCGGCAGCAATTCATTGGAATCCCATGTTTGATAGCTAGTTTCTGCACAATCAATGGCTCCCAGGGGTTTTTCAGGGCGCTGAATCCAAATATGCAGTTAAAAATCCATTTTAACTACTTAAAAATCAAGATTTAACCTCATTTCTTCCGCCGAATTCCGTCACCGGAATCTCCAAAAAGTCGCATTATAGACAACTCCATATATAACCATTAAATTTATTTGACTATATATTATCAATAGTACAACAAATATTTTCTATACTAATATGTCATATAGACAATATATAGACAATATGTGAGCAGTGACTAAACTGTGTTTTTTAGGCAGTGGGAAAATTTGTAATAACTTAATTGTCAAACGAGCAGTAAGGACAATTATCTCTAGCTACTATCCACGAATGTAGGTTGATGGTTGAATCATCATTGCTATTCAATGAAAACCATGCCAAGTGGAATAACACCCCGGTGGTCCGAAATGGGGCATGCTTTCACTCTTGCTAGGTGCCTCTAGGTCTTGGGTTGTTAACTTAATTCCTTAGGTCCAAGGAATACCAGTGCTTAGCCAAATAGAGGGAGTTTGGGGGCAGCGCAATGAATAATATTGTTTTTTAATATATAAATTAGATTTATTTAAACATTGTTATATTTTTAAAACAAATATATTAAAAAACAAAAAAAAATAATTAATCATTCAAACTATATAATTATTAAATTAAATTTTGTTATTTTTAAAAGTAAATTTATTAAACAGTTCCATTTAATTATAAGACTATTATTATTAGCCACATCTTAGCTAAGATTTATGGTCTCATTTTGGAAAAGAAGATTAGCCAATCGCATGAAAGTCATGGTAAAAGATCTAAATGGCATGATGGTTATAGGAGATAGCACTAACTATCAACCATCTTTTCACTCTCAGGATCATTGCCAAGGAATGTTGCAATAGTAAAGTTGATCTATTTTGTTGCTTTGAGGGCTTTAGAAAAGCCTTTGACATTGTTCCTCGGGATAAGCTTTGGAAAAGACTTGAGGAGATAATGATTCCTGCTGAGTTGAAGATTGTTGTGATTCGCTTCTTTAAGGTGGTTGTTGTCAAGTTTAAAACCAACGAAGGGTGATCTAAATATATTAAATGCAATATCGTGGTTAAGTGACGGTGTCCCCTTTCCCCTACCCTTTTTGGTATTTAAATCGATAAGCTAGAGTGGTGTTTGGAAATCGTGGGGTGCAAAGGAACCGAGTTTACTGATATTATTATTACTCTTCTTCTCTACCCCAATGATATCATTATTCTTGCTAAAATCCATGAGGACCTAGACAAACAACTTAAGACTCTTCATGAATATTGCTCCAAGATCGGTATGATGGTTAGTACCAACAATACTAAAATCATGATAATGAAATCCAAAAAAATCACCAGTGGAAATTTCGTCTATGAAAACAGTTGTTGGGAGTATGTCTCTTCTTATAAATATTAGGGTATTGACATTCCTTATCAACGCAACTGGAACTATAGTATTGAAAAAAAACATTATTAGAGGTTGGAAAGCTTATTATACGCTTGAAAACAATTATAAGGTGATTGATCTTTATATTTGGAGTAAAAAAAGGTTCCTATTTCAAACCGTCATCACCCTTGTTGTCTTATATGGTTGTGAAGTCTGTGGTTGCAGTATATCTAGAGAGTCGTTGAGAAAGATTGAGATGATTCAGAAGCAATTCATAACCAACAATCTCAAGATCAAGGGAAATACCCCCTATCTTGTCCTCCTTATCGACGTTGGCCTCTCCCCTATTTAAAGCAAGGCTATGTTTAAATATCTAATGTATAAGAAGAAGCTTTACAGCATGGAACCTAAGAGGCTTCCTAAAATTGCTTCTAACTTTAGGCAAAACCCCCACCTTCGCCTCAAGCATGGGTGGCAGAAGGATGCCCAATCCGGGGGGTAAATGAAGAGATTGTTCCGAGAAGCAAGGATAGTGTCAAAGATACACTCTCCTCCAAATTTAAGGATAAGCTCTGGGATGATAAGGAGCTGGAGGGTAAAAGAAATCTAAGATATTGTAAGGAGGTGATCAACCCCACCCTTGAGAACCAAAATTATTTTTCTGTTTTGACCAACTCGAAAAAAAAGATGAACATTGCAAAAATTAGAACTAATTCTCATGAACTTCAAAGTGAAACCGGGTGGTGGTCTACTCCCAAGACTCCTTAGGACGATAGGATTTGTCAGCTTTGCGATACTAAGAGAGTGAAGGATGATTTTTAGATTGTATGTCCCTTACTCACATCTGCTCTCATTTATCTAACATCTGTCACACTTCCAATCTTCTTAACCTATTAAGTCAGCGCAACTATAGTGATCTTTGTGTGCTTCTTTCCTTCCAATCTTCTTGACCTAGTAAGTCAACTCAACTATAATGATCTTGGTGTGCTTCTTCCCTTATTTTTGAGCAAAGAAATAAGATTCTAAAAAAATACAATTAGATTCTTCTTCTTAAGGTCTCATAAACGGCATTGGTCTTAGTGGACGTTAATCACCATTATCATCACAAAATAGACATAACTATTAATTAAATCTACACATAATAATTTTTAAATTCTGGTTATCAATGAATTAGAAAAATAAAGAGTAACATTTTTTAAAACCAATATATTTTTTATTAGATAAAAAAATGTTTGCATTGTCCTGAATATTATTTTTTTTTATGATCATTCTAATATTATTTTTATTATGCTCATTCTAGGACGATTCATAGATTTTAGTTTTAAAAAATGAAAAATATTTTTTTTTAAACCAGTATATTTTTTATTAGATAAAAAAAATGTTTACATTTTCATGAATATTAGCTTTATTATGATCATTCTATGACCACTCATGGATTTTTTTTAATGTACTCCACTCTAATAAAAAGCAAGAAAACAACTTTCTATTTTGTGACGATCTACATCCTACCTTTCAAACAAAACTAATCCATGGACTTTCACAAAAAGGGAAAATTGTCTAGAATACCAATTAAGTCCTCCGATGTCACATGTGCACAAAATACAACTTAAGAGGAAAAATATACAAGGCACAAATAGAGAAGAACTTATTCATGAGTACCAATCACATCTTTTTATATATATGAAAGAGGACTCTCAGAAAACTAGCGCCCACATATACCTATATATGAAATATTTTAATACAGATAACCAGATTGGGAAATAGCCGCTGATTCATAAATGGAATGAAGAGTTCATGAATATCCAAATCAAGAACCAATTCCTGGAGGAAAGCATGGATGGATCCCTGGTAAAAACATTACAAAAGTCCGACAGCTTATCGATCTAGAACCAGCCAGAGTCCAAGACGAATTCACGCCCAACAAAACTTGCTTGCCTTCAGATTCTGAACATTTATCTTGAAAATCAAAGGATACATCCGACATAAAATCAGCCGTCTCCTGACAAACTGGTACAGCATTTGGGAATCATGAATGCGATGGTAATTTCAAACTTCAACAGCCAACACCCTAAAAGCTCGGCTTCAGATGGGCTGGAAACCAGATCCGACAACATTATCCTGAAATTTCATTAGGGTTTCAGTGCGTTTATATACCAGTATGCATCTCCCTCGGCTTCACGATCGGGGCTGCCAACCGAGCAGAGAATCCTAGATAACCATATTCTTCCTCCTCTCGAGACCCATCGTCGAAATTGAGGGAATAGCTAAGTGGGTCGTACTGAAACCGACCTGATTTCGTGGACATGAGAGCGCCCCTGCCATTATTACTTCCTTTCAATCTACGAACGTAGTTACTCCACCTCTGTTCCCTTCCACAGCAACTCGCGGCGCCATCGGCCAACGACTCCGCCCATTTTGACTTTGTTGTCGGAGCTGTCGACAGAATTGATCCCTCTTCGTCGCCGCTATAACAACAGCAACACCAGAGACTGAGAAACTTGGACACAAAACTCCTCTTGGGGCGAAGGCCGTCACCGATTTCCTCAGCGAAACCAACCAGTGGTCGATCTTCTTGGCTCCACATAATGAAAAATTTGTGGGATTTTCGCAGGTCAGAGGAATAAATTATATCATAAACGGGACTGTGAATAAAATAATGAAAGGAAGCGAACCAAAAATGGAGACGTAAATTTGTATATGTCTCGCTCTGGGAAAAAGGTGTGGCTATTGAAGATTCCCCAGAGTTCTGTTCGTGGATTGCAACTGATAAAAGTGGGACCTCGTGGCTTAAACGTGTTTGGAATAATAATAGTAATAGTAATCTCACCATTATTATCTGACGAGGAAGTGAGTTTGTGACGATTAGTTGCGAGTCAAAATTTGCCATTTTAAATTCTTATTATATTTGTTGTTGGATATGATCGTCTTCAATTTTTCATTGAGTTGTTATTAGTTTTTTTAACTAAATTTTTTTAAATTTCATTCCAAATTTAGTATTATAAAATGAATTTTATTATTTTTAAATAAAAGAAAGTAGTAAGTTAAGTAAGTTTTATTGTGAGGAAAGCTTTACAATTAAGAGGGTTTGAGCTAAAGGCTATTTGGGATTAAAGGCTATTTGGGATGGATGTCTTTTTGAGAAGTTATGGTTATCAGTTGCAAGCTTTAGAAGTGATGATTAATGCTAAATGATGATGCAATGAATGCTAAATAAACTATTCAAAAATCAAATTGACTTCAAAATATTACAACATTAAGTATTATGATACAATCTTGCTATAAATTTTGTTTTAAATTAATTAGTACTTACAATCCTGTCATAAATTCTGTTTCAAATTCCAAGATGAGAATTACATAATTTGAATATGTGAATAGTTAAGAAGATAGGATCTGGACATTAAACCGATTCTTATTTCCAACCCCATAGAAAAGTAAATGCTGCCTGACATACAAGGCAAATAGCTTTAGTCCTTTCTCTCCAGGCTGCTATCTCTATTAGCATGCTATTACTTAGAAGACTAAAATTATTTACCTTACATGACAGCCAGCATTTACTTTTATATGAAGTTAGAAATAAAAGTTTACTGTACATTCAGATTCGGACGGAATTCATTGAATGTTTGAGTGCCGTCCTTCCCAATAATCTAAAGACCACTGATTTATTGGTCGCCCAGCAGCTGAAAAGCGGAAAAGCTAACCCAGTTGGAGTGGGCGTGCCAGCTGGATTGGACAAGAAGACCTAGAATGAGATCAAGCATATCTTTACGTTGAGTTGCATTTAAAGAGGACGACTCACATTTTCATTCACCGACTACCCAGTACCCACGTTTTGATCACTGCTACCGACGTCCGTTCATACTTCTCTGCTTTAGTGAAAGTGAAATGCGGTGTTTTTTTGTTTTCTAAACCTTGAAATAGGGTAATATCATGTAACTAACGTTACGTTAAAGATTCACCTAAATTATAACTATTTTGCATGTTGTATTTGTTTTTTATTTAAATTCAAAAGATAGGTATAAAGCGTAATACTGAAAAAATTTGTTCTTTAATAAAAATTATTTTATTATTTTATTTTTGTTTTATCTATATATATTATTTTAATGAAAAGTTATTTAATTAATGTTTTAATAATTTAATTTATATAAAAATTTAAGATATTATTTTAATTTATTTACTCAAATAATTATTAATATTCATATATTTTTTAATTAATTTATTAAAAGATAGACTCTTTAGTATTTAATGTGAGAAAAGAGGGTGGTCTTCTACTTCTTAACTGGTAAAAACTAAGGGTTGTTTATTATTGACTGTTGACAATTATACCAGTCTTTCAATTGTTAACATATCAATTTTTTAATTGTTAACGTATTAGTGTACTTTATAATCTCATGACTATGATTTTCTAATTTTTTTTTTAAATTGTAAGTTGTTGTATTGTGCATATTTTATTATACATTTTTCTAATGTCATGACAATAGAGTGCTCACAAATTTGGGCTTTGTTTATGTACAAAAATTTTCTCTAAGCAATAATTAAACATTAATAATGTATGTATGTGAGTAGAGAATTCAAGTACTCATGGGCCAAAGTGGACCATTAGTCCAGTGAAAGTTCATGAATCCAAGTAGAAGTCATGGACAAATGAAGAAATATAAAAGAAACATTTCTTTTATTAATATATTAAATTTTTTCAGTTCATCAAGCTGTTAAAATAAATAAATATACATGAAAAAATGATTAGTATGTTGAAAGATAATCACCATCGCAAATCTAAAAAAATGAAATTGATATTAAAATAAAAGTTGCAAGCACCATGTGTAAAGCATAACATGGATAGAAATGTATAATAACAATAAAATTCATTTATGAAGTGCTTCATCGATGTGAGACCTAGTAATATAAAGGTTTAAGATAATAATAAACTAAACACTCCATACGATTTTTTATGTTAAGTAATTTAAATGTTATGAAAGAAACCAAAATTTGTATTTAAGAGAAAATTCATAAAATTGGGTATATTTAAAGGGAAAATAAGTAACTATTTATTATCATAATATTCAAACTTTACAAATTGCATAACTTGTTCCAAAGCCATTCATTAAAAAGAGTTCAAATTAAATGTAAAATTCTTTATGTATGAGTAAAATTTATTATTATTATTATTATTCTAATCTCTTTTTTTCCAATTTTAATTTTTTTTAGTTTTGGTATCAACTTTCTGCATGCATTTATATAAGCTTCCATTTTGCCAAATCTTCATAGTTTTTAACTTAATTTAACTATATTTAAACTAGGCAGCAGTATTCACTACTATGTAGCTTGTTTAATAGCGAATTTAACTTTACTGTACTAGCACCTACTAGAATTTTATTGAGAGCCTGATTTGATTTAACCTAAATCTTTTTTACTATAAAAATAAATAACTTATAAATGCAAATTAAACCATGAAAATAAATAACTTATCAATGAAGATTAAATAAATAGGGGTTGTAGATACAACCCTCTTGACCAATGGCAAATTATATGTTTATTGCCTTTGACTCCCTAGTCCCCGGGCCACATGCTGACCGCAGGGCGACGTTTTCTCTAATCAATATGCAAATTATTTTTGTTATAAAACTGTGATCCGTGTTTAAGCGTTTTAATGAGTTTGTTAATAGGATTTTTGGATTTGCATTTGTGTAAATTTTCCATATATATAAAAGAAAAAATAAATAAATTCAATTGTACAAATTTGATAATCCTACCTGAAGAATTCTTAATGACTGCCTGTGCATGATGCATAAAGGATGTGAGTAGCGCGCACAAATACAATTGAAAAAGAAGTACAGTTTTCACCATTGGCTGGTTGCTGGTTCAATGAATGATCATTCCGGACAAGGCCATATTCACATGTAAGTGTTCACAAACAATAATCAAGTACAGTCTGCCTTTATTTAACACAAATTTCAATGGGGATGCAAAATGCGTTACCTAGGGAAGGAACATATGAGAAACAGCTGCAGTAAAAATATCAATAATTCAGCGCAAGATGGGTTGGAATAAAGAGTTGTATTATAAAAGGATATGTATCTACAGAAAGACTTTGAAACATCTCGAAAGAAAATCCTTGGGACAAGAAAGTCCAAGTGGCCCCTTCTCAGCGCGGTCGGGAAAGTCATTGTAGAATGAATGTGATGTTACATACAAAATTTAATTTATTAAATATATATGTAAGCTTATTTATATTTTAAATTTCTTTCATCGTATATTGAATTTAATAAATTTAAAATGTATGAGAGAAGGAAATTTAAAATTAAAAACATCATATATATAAATAAATAAATAAATTGTGTGGGTAATATATACATTCATTTTATAATGATATATCTGAATAAAGAGGTAATTGGATTTTCTTGTTTTATAGGCTTTTTTTTAAATATTTGAGAATCCTATTGTATATTAAAAATCTCATCTTGTATTATATTAAATATATATTTAAATACATCAATTATTGGTTGAAGATAGAAATTCTATCTTTGCCACATAATCATATAGTTGAGCAGATACCTCAACCAAACACTAAACTATGAATAATCTAAACAATTCCTAAAGAATAGGAAACCATCACAACTAAGACATGGAGGAATTATATTTTCCAAGTCCCTCTCTTAATGACTATTTGTCTCAATCTCAATCAGCAGCGAAGTCTAGTTGTGGTCAAACATGACAAAAGAATATGCCGATGTCCATATAAAGGAACAACCATCCACCAGAATGAATGGGTGCCCAACCACCGCAACCACTAGTATGTTACGAGGCCCTTTGCATACATGCTTATGTCAACCATTATAATTGCATACTTCTTCATCATTATCGATTCCAAATCTTTTAGGCTACTAACTCCATCAAGTTCTTGCATAACCCTCGTAAAGGTGTAGTCTGCAAGTTAGATTACTAAGTTCCACTCTCGAACTCTCGAATCATGGATCTCCTAAATACAATTACTGAACAATATCTCAAGTTGTTGCATAACCTCACCAAAAGACCTCTCACCTCTTCAACAAATGAGGGATCATTCCCTAGATCCACAACTGCCAATCTAACTCGATAACCATCCATAATGAGCTTTTACCTTTCTATAAATAGCTTTGGACAATCAAACCAATTTTCCTGCCCCGACATGCCGAGGGTTAGCGCCTGGGACATCGACGGTTTTTCCATCGTACTCCTGCCACGCGTTGCCCTCCCAGCTGTGGCGGAGCCCCCCCTGCGAATACTGCCTAGGCACAAAAGCGGTGCGCCCAAAACTAGAAAATCGCCCTCCTCTCGTGTGATGTAAGCACCATGTCACCCGCCACATTGCCGCCACCTCACCCCTTCCTGCCTGCGCCTTGCTAACATCACCCTGCCACGTCATCGCCCTACCGTATTGCAACGTCACCGTGCTGACGTCATCACTGTACAAGGGGTCCCACTGCTGACATCATCTACCGTACCACTGACATCATGCTGACATCACTCGCCAAAAAAATCGCGCAAGTGCAAAATTGAGGCTTCGGAGGCCCAGAATTAAATTCTGAGGTAGTTTTCGAATCTTTTGATTCCTCAGCCAATTTTGCGTCGAAAAGAGCAGAAAGCGGCCGATTTTGCAGTTTTTAGCGTACCAGAAGAAAGAGAGAGGCTCGATTCAGGCATTAAAGAGTATCAGAGCCAAAGTGAACTCCAAAATTCATGACAAAGAGTATCAGGATGAGGCAAAGCATATCAGTGAAGATCTATCAGCGACCCGAAGCAGATAAAGCATTAAAGAACCCTCCAGCAAAGTCAACAAAACAATAGATGCCATTAAAGAGCTCTCAAATCACACTTACTGCACATCAAACTCACACAAGAATAGTCGACCAAAACTCAAAGCACAGTTATTGCAGAAGCACTGCACCAGGTCACCAAGGACACCATATTAACTCATTTTGATCAAGCTACCTCTAGCGCAGCTTAAAAGATATTTACTTGCATTTAATTTCAGCACAAGTTTAGGTTTAAAAAGTTTTTCCTACAGACCTGTTTAGTTCGGTTGTAATAAATGTTTTTGGATACTTACCCTATATATGCAGCCCTGAACAATGTAATAAAGGTTGGTTGTTGTTATTGGATGGATAGTTGGTTAATGCATTCCAAGAAAGACTCGCACTGTGTATCTGATATTTTTCTATAATCAAAGACTACTTATGAGCTTGGAGAATGGATTGTTCACTGTGTTTAATGGTTGAAGAGTGACTGTGGAATTCTTGTGCTGTTACATGACTCAATAAGTGTTTCTTACCTCTGTTTTCCATTCATAAATCAACATCTAAGCAGCAGAAAAAAAAATATTAGTTTAGAACTTGTTTAACTGCACCCTATGCTCAATTTCTGTTGTTTCTTTATGTTTTCATCTGTTTTAGGCATAAATATGGATTCCATATGGCTCATGTTTGCCCTAATTCACCATGTATGACAGTTATCCAGGGATTCTTAACTGCCCCTGGATAGAGCTCATTCCCCTTCCCTCTGTTAAGCTGAGTGAGAGATTCTTAATTGCCTCTCATTCCTTACATTTCATTCTATCTTTTAGCTTGAAAGTTGTTTTATGTGCAACTACCTTGCTCCATTTTCCTCTTGTGACCAAGAAAACAGACCAGCAGTCTTGCTCCACGACTCCATGTCCAATGGTTTGAAACTTACCACACTATGCATTGCCTCTTTACTTGAAGGCATCCTCCTTCCACCCAAACACCACCCAAACACAAACAAAACTCCTTGCACCCAATAACTAACCTAAAATCATCATCAACAAAGCTAAATCATTAAGAGAGAGCCCTCTCTGATTGCAGGTGGGCTAGAACCTGCAATCCAAAGATTGGTTTGTGGTTACCTCGGCGGTATCCATTCAGGAGCTTAGGGACAACCTGAGTGTTAACACTAGGAATGTCTCTATTCTCTTAAATAATCTCACATGTCGGTCGCTTACATCACTCAGATGGGTGAATCATAATAAAGAGAATGTCTTCATCATATCAGTCATCATCATTGCCATTTCACTTAGTCTGACGTCTTCATTAGGTCATTAGGGTTTCAAGGTCCATCTTCATTTCATGCATAAAATCTGGCATAGGATGAGTTGTGATAAGTAGCTCTTTGCAATAAGTTTTTATAAAATTTCATAAGTGTTTCATGGTTACAATCTCAAGGTTCCAAAAGGAAGCAATTTCATTGTTCAAAAAGATAAACAGAAGTTTAGATTTCAAGTCTCCAAAGTGGCCAAGTTTAAAAATGTGAAAGTCATGTTTTGAAAAGGTACGTGGGGCCCATTTTTTATTCAAAAGAAGATCTTATTGTGCCTATAAAAGCCAAAAGGTCCCAAACATGTTTCATTTGCATGCTTACCTCCCTTTTTCATCAAGCTATCCCCTCCTTTGGTGAAAAAACACGATTTTTCTAGCTAAAATTAGCAAAAATCTCTCGGCACTGCACTGCGCTTCTAGAGGTGGCATTGCTCTTCAATGAACTGCACTGCGCTTATGCCAACGGTGTTGTGCTTGTGATAGAGTGGCCCGAAAATTGCCAAAACTCACCCAAACTTCAAATTTAAGCTTACATTCCTACTTTTTGTTCTTCTAAGCTAATCAACAAGTAAGTATCATCATCTAACTCACCTTTTTCCTTTGGCAAAGTAAGTGCAAATGTGAGTTTTCTTCATCTAAGGTTTATGTGAAATTTCATGTTGCAAGGCTAGTACAAATGATGGTTTTAGTTAGTTATGACATTGCAAACTTTTAAATTGGTCACCTCATACCTCTGTTATAGATCACCCTATCATTCACTAATCAACTCATTTACCTACAGTTTACCTCACCTTTGCACAAACCCTAGCTCATACCTATCATTTTGGACAATTTCTTAGCAGGATTGTTTTTAAAATTCTCCTACTCATTTCTCTCTCTCATTTCACTCCATTCAAACTTCCTAGGTTTCCTAAAACCCCTATCCATCTCCCAAAATTCCCCTATCATCATTTCCCTTCCCTAACCCCCTCATTTCATCATTTCACTCATTCCTCACTATTTTTCCATTTTCCTGTTATCTAGGTTTTTTATCAAAATGGAGGGAGGTTCTTCACAGTGAGAAAGGAGAAAACATCATAAAGGAGGGAGAATATTGAGATATGAGCCTATCAATTGCAATGAAATCAACTCCTCACCATTCATCAAACAATGCTTTGAGGATGTCAGTTGTCTAGGGTTTTGTCAAAAGGTGGGCGAAGTGGGTTTCCATGAGCAGTGAACTGATTGGATTTCCACCAATCTAAAAGGGGAAAGGGCCATCATAGCAGGGATTGAATTCACATTTTCAGTAGCTGCCATCTCTCTTGCCACAGGGATACCTGATCATGGGGAGTACTGGTTCAAAGGCATGATCTTAGACCATGAACACTACCGACCTTTCTTGAAATCGCCCTACAGAGAAGCCCATTCACACATCATCCCATTCAAGTACCTATTGGAAAAGTATAGGCGATTGATGAAGGTTGTAATGAAGTTTTTCACCTGTGAGGGAAGATTTTCTAGATTTTATGGGTACCATATTAGATTGCTAATGCATTTCATAGCTCTAAAACCTCTCAACGTGTGTAATTATTTATGTAGAAACCTTGTAAAAATGTATGAGAAGGTACAAATGTAAGGCAAAGAGCATCACCCTAGTCTTTTTCATCACAGCTTAATAAAGATTGTAGTTCTCCATCAGTTAGAAGAAAGCAACATCGCATGGGATTATTTCATAGAAACAGCTTTGCAGTGGCATGAAACTACTTCATCAGGTCATCATCCAGATACATCAACACAACAGGTGGAGGTAAGATCATCAAGCAAGTTAGTGGAGGTTCCAAAGGCACCTAAACCTTAGGTGACCATAATATATCGGCGAGGAAAAAGGTTTGTGTTTACTTCTCAAGTTGAAAAAAGGGATAAGCCTTCCACATCAGCAAAATAGGGATCACATGTATCGGATGAAGAGAAAATTGAACATGATTTTGAATTAGTTGACTTAGAGGCAGCAGATGAACCTTCAAACCTGCAAAAAAATATCAAAGAGAAGGATTCTCAAATCAAAGAACTCATGGACAATATGGCAATGGCAAGATTCGTCATTTCCTTCCTTGAGCAAGAAAACAGTTAGCTTAAGGCCAAACAACTCATCATGGAAAAAGAGTAATATAAGGTGTTGTTGCAAGGAGGAAAAGGTAAAGGAACTTGGTGAAAATGATGAAAATTAAAAACAAGTAGGAAAGAAGAAGCCAAGAACAAAGGGACTTAAAAGGGCATTGAAGGAAGATAAAGAACATAACCTGCTAGATGAAAATTTAGACAAGGAAGACAAAATTGCCTTGGAGATCAATGAAGATAGAGAGTATTTTATAAGTAAGGTCAATGGGCACTTGGAATGGCTTCTTGAAAAAGCCAACAGGGAGAACCAACTATTGAGGCACATGGCCCATCATTATTAGACCAGAAACATGATTTGCAACATTACGCTCAAACAATTGAAAAACAAGCCAAAGGAAAACTTAAAGGACAAAAATGAGAGGGATAAATTGGAGATGCTTTCTGAAACATCTATGAGAGAATGACACACCTCATTTTTCACTTCATGACCAATTTTGGAGGTTTTTTGAGCATTTTTGGTTTTTTGAGAATTTTGGTGCAAATTTCAGAAATTGGATTAGTCACAGAAGCGTAGCGCCAAGGCACTGCGCTTTTTCCTCACGGCTCAAAATGAAAAGTGGCTTACATTTTTAGAAATTTGATGACATCCTCTCAAAACCCATTTCATCATATTTCTAAGACAGGGCTCAGATTTTGAGAAAAATGAGAAAAAGGGGTAAAAAATCATCATTTTGCCACTCTTTTTGACAGACACTGCGCTTTTGGAGACACCTTGGGAAAATCAATTTTTGAAGGCCTTCCCATGGGTCATTTTCAAAAATTTAATGTGTTATGGAAACTAGACAGACAAGGATAGTTGACCATTCTCTCAGATCTCAAATTTGACCTTAGGAAGACATCTAAAGTGGCCTCAAAGTTGGCGCTGTGCTTCTGTAAATTTCTGAGTTTTTATTTAAAAAAATCACTATGTAATTTCTCAGGTTTTTAGTTTGACTTGGTCAAAGTTAAACTCATGATGTAACTTTAGTAGTTCGAGGTTTAGATGATGTAATCATGAATAAATATTCATGATAGATTGTTTTTATGGTTAATTAGGCCTCATAAAGGAAGCAAAACACAAAACAAAGTCTAATAGAAGAGTTTGTGTTTGACCTTCTCACTCTCACTTGTTGGTTGAGAGAATCTTGGAAACAGTTCCACCACTTAGGAATTCGACTCCTGAAGGTGGGGAAGCTGTTTGATTGGGTTTATGTGTATCATTTATCATTCAAAGAGAAGGGTTGGACTTCAGAGGAGAGACTTGTATCTTATGCTTTCATACAGTTAATCAAGGAGCAGTTGCAACTATTTTTCAGGAATATGTTATATACCTAGGGGGGATAATATGGGGTACAAAGGAAGGTACCCAAGGGAATAATGTAATAATGGGATGGGCCATGGTAATCAATAAGTTGGTTAACCCGTATCATGTAAGGGACCACAAGTAGTTAGTAATAATGTAATGGGCCCATGGTATTAGAAAGATGGTATTGAGGGAACCGTGGCAATGACCCATGGTATTGTATGTATGAGGGCTATATAGAGGCTAGAGGCTCCACATTGAGGGGTGAAGGATTATTATATGAACATGCATATGGCTTGTGGAGTGTTCTCCTTCCTTAAGGAGTGAATGTATGGTGTTGCCCTACCTTAAGGGTTTGATCAATAAAGAGAAGCATTTCTATCTATTTCTATCTTGTTATTTTTGGGTATGTTTGTA
>APFE031390717.1:119023-150716 GCA_000404065.3 Pinus taeda | reverse complement strand
AGGGTTAGGTTTTGGAATGTGAAGGTTTTCTTTCATTGTTTCTCAACAATAAATAGGCCTTCGAGCCTCATTGTAACACAGTTCAGAGGCATGTAGCCATCACATCTCTTCTCAGAGATAAGCTACCATCGCCCTAGCTAGTTTATTCCATTTCTATTGTAAGCATGTTTTAGTATTTTCCATTAATGAAATGAAGTATTATTTCCGCTACATCTTTGTGTATATGGTTATCTCTGTAATTTGTTGCATTCCTATTTAAATCCGGATCAAAAGTCTTGATGGATGTAGTGGTCGTTGATATCTCGCCTTGGTTTGTTATGTTGCTTTCACGGTCTTGGGGGGAAAAGCCGAAAGGAACCTTAAAACTTGAATTTTCATATGCTACTATTCCAGTAATTGGGCAGCTTAGAAAATTCTATCGGGAAAAGAAGAGGAAATTCATGATCAGTAGCAAAGAAAAACCGATAAATCACCCCATACATGTTGTACATACTGATCTAGATTCTTTCATTTTGTATAGTGATATGAATTTAGTAGATGATGATAGTAAACTTATAGAAATTTCAGAAGTTTCAGATGTTATAAGTAGTGTGAAAAAAGTTGTGATTGTTGAAGGAAAAGAGAAGGATGAAAAATGTTTGCAGCCAGTAAATTATTTTGAAAGGATTGTTGAGTTAGTGTAGAAAACAAAGTGTGTTGAGACAACAAGTCATCCTCCAAAAGGTCAAACAATCCAGCCTTCAGAAGTTCTTTTTCCAGATGAAGATAATGGTCTTTGGACCATGGAGTTTGATGGTGCATTAAGAAAAGAAGGAGATGGGATTGGTGTCTGGATTCATGGTCCATTGCATCATTCATGTAAAATTCCACGCAATGTAAGAATGAGTTCTTATAAGTTAGCTTTTTATTGTTCAAACAATGAGGCAGAATATGAAGCATTGATTGCTAGCCTCAAAATTCTGAAAAAGTTGGGAGCAAAGGAAATTTATGTTTATGGCGACTCTGAGTTGGTAATCAAAAAAGTGAAAGGGGAATACTAGGCCAAGCATCCAAGAATGAGAGCTTATCACAATGTTGTCCTTGACATCCTCAAAACTTTTTTAGAATATACTTTGTCTCTTATTCCTAGAACTCAGAATGTTATAGTTGATTCTCTTGCTACTGCAACTAGTATGGTGAAGATTCCCATTCACTCCAATAAGAAGTATTCTATTCATGTTAAACATCACCCCGTTGTTCCTGATAATATGAGATTTTGAAAAGTGTTTTGAGATGACAAGCAAATCAATAATTTTCTATAGATGGAAGGTGAATTCCAGAATTCTCGTATTGATGATTCATCTAATGTGAATGATTTGGAAATGGAAGCAACTAAAATTGAAATATTGCAGTTGAAGGACAGTAACATTTCAAGAGGTCTTGTTGCTTTGGAAGAGTTGTTTGATCGAGACAATGTTGCCAAAAAGCCCACCATGGTTCCCATGGAGAAAGGTGTCGAGGATGTGAACATTAGTGCAACTAACAAGCCTAAGATGGTCCAATTGTCAAAGTCTTTATCTCCTCAGATGAAAAGTAAGTACGTGGCCTTAATGACAGAATTTTCTGATGTATTTGCTTGGGACTATTTAGATTTGAAGGTGTATGATAAGAACATCATTCAACATACTATTCTGGTCAAACTTGATCAAAATCCATTTCGCCAGAAACTGAGGGGTATTAATCCTAAGCTACTGCCATCAATTGAAAAAGAGGTAAATAAGATTTATAAGTCTAGTATCATAGTTCTTGTTCAATTTTCTAAATGGATGTCAAATCTAGTGCCAGTAAGAAAGAAGACAAAGGATATTTGTCTTTGCATTGATTTAAGAAATTTAAACAAAGTGTCCTTGAAGGACAATTATCCCCTACCAAAGATGGATCATATTCTTCAGAGGGTAGTTGGGTCTTCTAGGATGTCATTGCTTGATGGATATTCCGGGTACAATCAAATTTTGGTGCATAAGGATGATCAACTGAAAACAACCTTCACAACACCATGGGGTGCATTCATGTATGCCAAGAGGCCATTTGGATCAAAGAATGCAGGAGCGACTTTTCAGTGAGCTATGGACATAGATTTCACCAATGAAAAGGATGTATTTTTGGTTATTTATTTAGATGATCTCACAATTTTTTCTAAATTTGATGAAGACCATTTATACCATTTAAGAATTGTCTTTCAAAAATGCAAAAAAATTGGTATATCACTTAATCTGAAGAAGAACTTATTCACCATGGAAGAAGGTAAGTTGTTGGGACATATTATCTCCAAGGATGCATTCACATTGACCTTGCAAGAGTTCAAGCCATTCAACAATTATATTTCCCAAGGAACAAAAAAGAAAATCAGTCTTTTAATGGGAAAATCAATTTCTTGAGAAGATTCATCCCTAACCTCGTTGAACATATGCAACAGATGACAGACATGTTGAAAAAAGACAGTGAGGTAAAATTGTCTTTAGATGCTAAGAAATCTTTTCATGTAGTAAAATTTGCATTATATATTGCTCCTACTCTAATTAGTTCGGATTATACTTCATATTTCATCATATTTTCATTCGCCTCTAAGCATGCATTAGTAACAGTCCTAATGTAAAAGAAAGATCA
Organism: Pinus taeda; assembly: GCA_000404065.3. Taxonomy (NCBI): domain Eukaryota; kingdom Viridiplantae; phylum Streptophyta; class Pinopsida; order Pinales; family Pinaceae; genus Pinus; species Pinus taeda. The sequence continues at coordinate 148,070 of APFE031390717.1, read as the reverse complement.
GAAAAATGAACATCCTATAGCATTTTTCAGTCGAACAATAAGGGATGCAGCACTAAAATACAACATAATTGAGAAGCAAGCTTTGGCATTGGTGAAAGCTCTCAAAGATTTTCTAGTTTATATTTTGCATTCTCATACCATTGCTTATGTTCCCACAACAGTTGTAAAAGAAATTCTTATGCAGACAGATCCAGAAGGCAGGCGGGGAAAACGGATCGCAGAGATGCTAGAGTATGATTTGGAGATAAAGCCCAAAAATTTCATCAAGGTACAAGGTTTGGCTATGCTCATGGTTGAATCTAATTTGCATGCATTAGATATCAATTTGATTGTTGCACTGTCTGGAGAAGAATAAAAAGACTCATAGTTACAAGCGTCTGACATGTTCATTTCATCTCCATGGTATTCTGACATTGTTTATGTGTTACAGCATTTAAATCCTCCACCGGAAATACCCAAAGGTAAAAATAGATCTTTAAAGTTGAAAGCCTCAAAATATTGTATTCTTGATGGTGTTTTATTTTGGAAAGACCCTGGTGGTGTGTTATTGAACTGTTTGGTAGAAAATGAAGCAAAGGATGTAATGAGAGATTTTCATAAAGGAGACTGTGGTGGCCATCACTTCTAGAAGACTACAACAAACAAAATTTTGAGAGCCAATTTCTATTGGACTACTCTTTTTTCTGATGTGTATAAAATAGTGATGAGTTGTCATGAATGTCTGATTTTCCAAGAAAAAGAAAACTTTTGCCATTACCCTTGCAACCCATTTCAATCACAGCTCCTTTCCAGCAATGGGGTCTTGATTTCATTGGTGAGATCCATCCTTCATTATCAACACAACATAAATGGATCCTGAAAACCACGAACTATTTTTCAAAATGGATTGAAGCAATCCAAAATAGGAAAGCTATTGGTTCTGTTATCATTCAGTCTATTGAATCTAATAGCTTGTCTAGATTTGGTTTCCCAAAGAAGATAATCATTGATAATGTTGTCGCTTTCAAGTCAAAGAAGATGGTGGAGTTTTGCGCAAAGTATCATATTGTATTGGGGCATTCCACAACTTATCATCCACAAGGGAACGGTCTGGCTGAATCATCCAACAAATCTTTGATCAACATCATCAAGAAAGTTTTAGAAGTCAATAAGAAGAATTGGCACAAAAAGCTCATTAATGCTTTATGGGCGGACAAAGTCAGTACCAAGAAATCCATAGGTATGTCTCCTTTTCAGTTGGTGTACAGGGTTGACACTATTTTTCCTTCATCTCTTGTTGTCCTAGTCATGAAAATTCTGTAGGAAATGGACAACGAAACACATGATATGCAACGAAGGATAAATCAGATGATCCATTTACATCAAACTAGAGAGGAAGTTTTTGAAAACACTTTTAAACTTCAGGAAAGAATCAAAAAGATTTATGATCGCAAGACAAAAGAAGACAATTTCAATCTAGTTGATGTGGTTCTTCATTGGGATGCGAGGAATGAAGAAAAAGGTAAACATGAGAAGTTTGAAAATTTATGGAAAGGACCATATAGAAATTCAGCTTTCAGAGGAAATAATGCTTTTCTATTGGAGGAATTGAATGGAGAAGATATTTTAGGAGGAGTGATTAATGGTAGGCTTCTCAAGCACTACCATACTTGAAGAAATTTCTGCAAATTCTCACCATCATTGTATATACCAGTTTATTTTTTATGTTTAAGTGTCCAAGTGGCTATCGTAGGAGTTTGAAGCCCGAGGAGAAGGACATAAGGCTTCTTTGATCAACTACTTCTTTTATTTTACTTTTACAACCCTGTCATGTCAAATAGTCAGTCAATTTTTAGTTTCAGTTTAGTTTTCTACATTTTGACTCCATTGCCCAATGAATAAGGCTACCTGGTCTATGGTGTTCTTGACACCTCCAAGGAGCTGCCATCCCCAGCTGGAGCCAATATTAGTGTCAGTCTTGTCTGCCTATCACCAGTGATCAAATATGATTTTACCAAGTATGTTAGGGGTCTCAAGGTCAAATTTTATCATGTCACTACGTTATCATAGTAAAATTTGGTCACTAGTTAGTTATCTAGGAATGCCTCTATTCTCTTAAAAAATATCACATGTAGGTTGCTTACATCACTCGGATGAGTGAATTGTAATAAAGAGAATGTCTTCATCATATCAGTCATCTTCATTGCCATTTCACTCAGTCTGATGTCTTCATTAGGTCATTAGGGTTTCAAGGTCCATCTTCATTTCATGCATAAAATCCGGCATAGGATGAGTTGTGATAAGCAGCTCTTTGCAATAAGTTTTTATAAAATTTCATAAGTGATTGCATAAGTGTTTCATGGTTATAATATCAAGGTTCCAAAAGGAAGAAGTTTCACTGTTAAAAAAGATAAAGAGAAGTTCAGGTTTCAAGTCTCCAAAGTGGCCAAGTTTAAAAATGTGAAAGTCATGTTTTGAAAAGGTATGTGGGGCCCATTTTTTATTTAAAAGATGATCTTATTGTGCCTATAAAAGCCAAAAATTCCAAAACATGTTTCATTTGGATCCTTACCTCCTTTGTTCATCGAGCTCTCTCATCCTTTGGTGAAAAAACACAGGTTTTATAGCTAAAATTAGCAAAAATCTCCTGGCGTTGCGCTACACTTCTGGAGGTGGCACTATGCTTCCATGCACTGCCTTGTGCTTCTGCCAATGGCACTACGCTTGTGATAGAGTGGCCCAAAAATTGCCAAAACTCACCCAAAATTCAAATTTAAGCTTGCATTCCTAGCTTTTGTTATTCTAAGCTGATCAACAAGTAAGTATCATCAGCTAACTCACCTTTTTCCTTTAGAAAAGTAAGTGCAAATGTGAGTTTTCTTCATCTAGGGTTTATGTGAAATTTCGTGTTGCAAGGCTAGTACAAATGATGGGTTTTGTTAGTTATGACATTGAAAAATTTTAAATTTGTGATCTCATACCTCTGTACATGTATAAATCACCCCATCATTCACTAATCAACTCATTTACATACAATTTACCTCACCTTTGCATAAATCCTAGCTCATACCTATCATTTTGGACAATTTCTTAGTAGGATTGTTTTTAAAATTATCCTACTCATCTCTCTCTCTCATTTCACTCCATTCAAACTTCCTAAGTTTCCTACAAGCCCTATCCATCTCCTGATATTCCCCTATCATCATTTCCCTTCCCTAACCCCCCCATTTCATCATTTCACTCATTCCTCACTATTTTTCCATTTTCCTGTTATCTAGGGTTTTTATCAAAATGGAGGGAGATGATTCACCATTAGAAAGGAGAAAACATCAAAAAGGACGAAGAATCTTGAGATATGAGCCTACCAACTGCAATGAAATCATCTCCTCACCATTCATCAAACAGTGATTTGAGGATGTCAGTTGTCTAGGTTTTTGTCAAAAGGTGGGTGAACTGGGTTTCCATGAGCAGTGAACTGATTGGATTGCCACCAATATGAAAGGGCAAAGGGCCATCATAGTAGTGACTTTCACATTTTCAGTAGCTTCCATCTTTCTTGCCACAGGGATACCTAATCATGGGGTGTACTGGCTCAAAGGCATGAGCTTAGACCTTGAACACTACCAACCTTTCTTGAAATCACCCTATAAAGAGGCCCATTCACAAATCATCCCATTTAGGTACCTGTTGGAAAAGTATGTGCATTGATGAAGGTTGTAATGAAGTTTTTCACCTATGAGGGAATATTTTCTAGATCGTATGGGTACCACATTAGACTGCTAATGCATTTCACAACTCTAAAGCCTCTCAACATGTGTAATTATTTATGTAGAAGCCTTGTCAAAATGTCTGAGAAGGTACAAATGAAAGGAAAATAGCATCACCCTAGTCTTTTTCATCACAACTTAATAAAGATTTTAGTTCTCCATCAGTTAACAAAAAGGAACATTGCTTGGGATTCTTTCATAGAAACAACTTTGCAGTGGCATGAAACTTCTTCATCAGGTCATTATCTAGATACATCAACACAACAGGTGGAGGTGGGATCACCAAGCAAGTTAGTGGAGGTTACAAAGGCACCTAAACCTGAGGTGAACATAATATATCAGAGAGGAAAAAGGCTTGTGTTGACTTCTCAAGTTGAGAAAAGGGCCAAGCCTTCTACATCAGCAAAACAGGGATCACATGTACAAGATGAAGAGCAAATTGAACATGATTTTTAATTAGTTGACTTAGAGGTAGCATATGAATCTTCAAGCCTACAACAGATTATCAAAGAGAAGGATTATAAAATCAAAGAACTCATGGACAATATGGCAAGGACAAGATTCGTCATTTCCTTCCTTGAGCAAGAAAACATTCAGTTTAAGACTAAACAACTCATCATGGAAAAAGAAAAATCTAAGGTGTTGCAAAAAGGAGGCAAAAGTAAAGCAATGTTGGACTTGGTGAACATGATGAACATGAAAATAAAGTAGGAAAGAAGATGCCAAGAACCAAGGGACTTAAAAGGGCATTGAAGGAAGAGAAAGAACATAACCTGCTAGATGAAAATTTAGACATGGAAGACAAAATTGCCTTGGAGATCAATGAAGATAGAGAGTATTGGCTAAGTAATGTCGGGCACTTGGAACATCTTCTTGAAAAAGCCAATAAGGAAAACCATCTATTGAGGCACATGGCCCATCATTATCAGACCAAAAAAATGATTTACAACATCAAGCTCAAACAATCGAAAAACAAGCTAAAGGAAATCCTAAAGGACAAAAATGAGAGGGATAACTTGGAGATGCTTGCTAAAGCATCTATGAGAGCATGAAACACCTAATTTTACACTTCATGACCAGTTTTGGAAGTTTTTTGAGCATTTTTGGTTTTTTGAAAATTTTGGAACAAATTTAAAAAATTGGGCTAGTCACAGAAGTGCAGCGCCTTGGTGCTGTGCTTTTTCCTTAGGGATCCAAATGACAAGTGGCTTACATTTTTAGAAATATGATGACATCCTCTCAAAACAAATTTCATTAAATTTCTCAGACAGGGCTCAAATTTTGATAAAAGAGAGAAAAAGGGGTCAAAAATGATCATTCTGCCACTCTTTTTGACAGGCGCTGCGATTTTGGAGACACTTTGAGAGAATCAATTTTTGAAGGCCTTCCCATGGGTAATTTTCAAAATTCAAGGTGTTATAGAAACTAGAAAGGAAAGGATAGTTGAAAATTCTTTGAAATCTCAAATTTGACCTCAGGAAGGCACCTAAAAGTGGCCTCAAAGTTGGTGCTACACTTTTGCAAATTTCTGAGTTTTTATTTAAAAATTTCACTATGTAATTTCTTAGGTTTTTAGTTTGACTTTGTCAAAGTTAAACTCATGATGTAACTTAAGTAGTTAGAGATTTATATGATGTAATAATGAATAAATAGGCATGATAGGTTGTTTTTATGGTTAATTAGGCCTCATAAAGGAAGCAAAACTCAAAACAAAGTCTAAGAGAAGAGTTTGTGTTTGACCTTCTCACTCTCACTTGTTGGTTGAGAGAATCTTGGAAACAGTTCCACCACTTAGGAATTCGACTCCTGAAGGTGGGGAAGCTATTTTATTGAGCCTATATGTATCATTTATCATTCAAAGAGAAGGGTTGGACTTCAGAGGAGAGACTTGTATCTTATGCTTTCATACAGTAAATCAAGGAGCAATTGCAACTATTTTTCAAGAATACTTGTTCAATGAGTTTGTGGTGTTGTTTTCCTTTCATCTCGGTTTCTTATTTATGAATTAATCTCTTTTAAGATTATTTTCTTTCTTCATGTGGTTTTCCTTATAGTCATATAGGCAAAATTCTTTAGATTCAAAGCTCTATTTAGGTGGAAAATCATGTTTATGTACCTCTTCTTCCAAATTAATGAATTCATGCTAATACATGCTCATTATGATTTCTTAAAGCGTTCAGACCTATACTAAATTTACCAAATCTTAATTTCAACACTAAACATTGTTATCTTGCTCCTCTTTATGTCTACTACTGCAAACTTTGATACCTTGATCTAATTCTTGCTTTTATTCTCTGGTTTAGCAACCTAAAAAACCCTAAATTTCAAAACACTCAAACAAAACCCATACATATAGCCTAAAATCTATTTATCTTCCAGTCATTGACTAAGAAATCCTTAGAGAGGTCCCTCTCTGGTTTAATAGGGTTAGCTGCTAAACTGAAAGTGGTTTGAGGTTACCTCTTTCGATCTCCTCCTCAGCTTGGGACATTGTAGAGGATAACACAACCATCCGAATAGAAGGGATCATGTGTACAATCATGAATACTTAATAACTCCACGCTCCCTGGATTTATGAGATGAAACCCAAGGTGTTCATCTCTGTCCCGATCTAAACAAAGTACGAATCTAACCATGTGAATAAATGTGATGGATTTGAACATGGTAGAAACCACCTGATTACAGGTCGATGATCTAAACCATTAACAAGTACAAGAGAAACCACCAATGATGATGATGGATCTCAAGGTAAGACATCACAATTCATGAGTGTGAATAATGAAGCTGAAGTCAAACACTCAAAATCATTCGATCGAAGGCCAATGATGTGAACCTATCGTTCAATGCGAAGAACCTGCCATTGAGGCATGCAAGTTCCAAGATACTGAAAGGGAGTTCCTAGATCATTTTCCCAGATAATGAATTGGAGTCGACAGGAAGTGATCTGTCGAAGGAGGGTCATAGTGTTTCCCACATCATTGACATGAAACATAGGATTTTACAAAGTTGGAAAGAGTGATTTAGGATTGATGCAGAAATAGTCAAACTGGGTATAAGTGTTTTGAATTTCAGATGGGACTTATCTTGAACATATTGGCGACACGAATCCGAAATTTGGTAGAATTTGACTAAAAATAGGATCAGAGTTCATGGTGACAATAAGATATAATCAGATGATAGGGAAATGGATTCCCCAAACCCAGTAAGGCAAGTGATGAAGCGAGGATAACCCAAAAACATGAGATATGAATAAGTGTCATGTTCAAGATCGACATGCTACCTTTTAATACAAAATACAAGATATATGTTTCCTTCCATCCCCCCCCCACTATTTCTATCAAGTACCTCTTTATTTTTAATCTCAAGCTTGAAGAGGATACAATATGCTTTTATATAAGTTCATCCTTCAGATGAATCCATCCTAATATTTTTAAAGAGCCCTAAGAAGGAGTAGCTCAGTCTCATCATGGTGACAAGTCCTTCATTGTTTTAGTTTTACGAGTTTGACGTAGGGGTAACTCAACATATTTTTCATGTTTAGAGAGTTTGAAAAAGAGGAGAAAAGAAAACTCGAAATGTCCCTTTTCGTAGATAGTCTTTTAAGTCCAAAAATCTAAAAAACAATACTCAAGAGAACCTCTTAGCCATGTTCAACTAAGGTATTCCTTTTTCGTAACTAGTATATCTCAGTTTGGAAAAGGGTTAAACTTATACTAAATAGACATCTTTTCATGTAATTTTATGAGTTCGAAAAGACAAGTGCTTGGCAATCTTTTCATATTTCGATTGTCAGAAAAGAGCTAAAAGATGACTCCAAGGGGGTTCCTTTTTCGTTTATTTTTTACAAGTTTGAAAAAAGTGATAAATTAAAACTTAATAGTTCATCCAAAATTAATTATAGTCACCAATTAATAATAACATGTTGTTACACATGTGAACAAGGTTGGATAAAAATACATAAATATAGGTAAATATATGCCCTAAATGGTAAAAGTACTTTAAAAAGTTTATATAAAATCCAAAAGTAAAAATAAATTTACCATTTGTCATTTTGTAAATTGGAGAGCACATTTTCCCCTAAACTCCCTCTATCTTAAGGTGAGGAGTGTGATCAATCCAGGAAACCGTTCGACAAACCGTCCATCATATGTAAGAGATTTATCCTTCCTCTGCATTTTAAGAGTATTTTTAAGTAATTTCACCCATAGAATAGGTAGCTAGGAGGGCTTGAATTTTTTTTGGGTCAAGGGTGGTCAGATCGACTTTTACCCATTGGAACCACGCTACCCTCCCTGAGCTTAACGGTGCCATCGCACTAGAAGAGTAGAAAAAATTATAAGTAGACACGCTAGCACCGTGAAGTAAAAATTTTCAATAGATCTCCAAAAATACTGATTGTTTTGCAAATTTTCCTCCATGGCATCAGATCAAAACCTTGTTGGTTGATGTTTTACAAGTTATTTTATGGAGAAAATGACTATTGAGTGGAAATATGTCATGAATCGGAAGACCATAAAGCATCACAGGATCCAAGTTGCATAAGGGCTCTCTGGGCATGTGGATTTCTTAAGTTCTTTCGTACTGCTGGGATCATAGCCCAAGTGGGGTTATCACAAAACTTGATAGGATGGTGGGATGTATACCGCCATATGTTTATAATAAGGGACAAAAATCTTGACATAGAAGTTTCAGACATATACTTGAACACTGGTTTGTCCAAGAGAGGACAACGAGTTCAATTTTCTAGTCCTCGTGCTAGAGGAGAAAGCATTGACATGCTAATAGCTAGAAATCACCATGGTTCCCGCAAGACAAAAAGTGGGAAGATAGACATCAAAACCATAACAAATATTCCATTAAGAATAGTTCTCTACACCATAGTTCGAATGGTTGGGGTCCAAGTTCTACATGAGGCAAGCAAATCCTGATTCCAGTATGTAGTGGATTTCCTCAATCCGACTGTGTTCAACTGGTGTGAAGGACTACTGATCAATATGAAATACCATCTCAGTAAGTGCAAGACAGGGAAACTCAAACAATTTGGCTACAGATCAATTTTGGTGACATTCTTTCTAGAGCGTGTTTGATCCAGGTCTAGGTGTGACAAAGGACCCTTCCAAGACCTTTTATTTTCGTGATGTGTTAAATTTCATTTTTTTAAAGAACATTAATGAATACATCTGCATGTTGTAAAGAATAGGAACATGACAAACATTAGCAACATAAAAACATAAGCCGTTGATAATGGAGTTCGTCCGGGAGGGACTACATCTCCGGGTCCTATAGTTAAGATGGTGTAGGCCACTGCATTAAGTGTTGTCAATAGTGATGATGTACATAGAGGTGACGTTGTTATCATACAAGGAAAATTCCCTCATGCAGGAGTGGCTCTAAGAGATGTTCTACTACAGGAACTCTTAGTCAAAAGACTCCTATCAGTATGACAGAAAACTCATGCACGATGAGCATCCCGCCAACATGGCATAAAAGGAATCTCAAAGCAAACATGCATGGCGACACGAGTATCCCATCAACATACAATAAAGGGATCTCAAAACAAAACATGATGAATCATGACAACAAGTACATCACATAGGCGATTCTGCTTCACATCAAGTAGGAATCATAAGAATGAGTAATAAACAAGATCCCACATCAAGCATCAACAAGGATCTATGTAGCACAAGTCATAAAGAAGAAGTACATGAACACAACATATACCTCACAACAAAGGGCCATCTGAAGAAGTGGATGTTAAAATGCTGAAGCTTCTCGGACCATCGATCTCACGACATCGAATCACATGAAAATGGCTACTCGCACATGAATGCTGACACTTGCATTCTGCTTAGAAAAGTGGCTAAAGAATAGAATGAGAGAATGAGAAATCTGAACACACCATCAGATTTGAGGCATCAAATAGTGAAAAATCGACTGTCCAAAATTTGAATTATGAGAAGTTGAGAATCTAGGGCTCAAGGAATCTTTTAGATTCCCTTGAGATTCCTAAAAGATTCTACTCCATGGGTGGACTGGAAATGTACAACTCCAAAGGCGAATTTGACTTTTCCATTGTGATCCCAATGGAAAACCATGAAAAATCACTGTAAACTCGACTATATTCTGACATGGAGAAAATTTACCTCCTCAAGAAAATTGAAAGGATCATGGTTTCGCTCCCTGTTTTTGCAGCGATCATGGTTACACTTGCATATTGAAAAATGGCTGAAAAATGCAAAACTCTGATGGAGACATGAACAACACCATTGCGTTCATGGTGTTGAGAAGTGCTAAAACCATGTAAAATTTGTCAGACTTTGACAAAGTGAAAATTCGCCCCCCCTGCAAAAAGCTGCCTTGAACTACATGTATTGTCTTCCTCCACCTCGAAATGCATGCTCGCTCCTGGTTCCTCCATTCCCTTGGGTGCACTATGGAAATGGAGGTTTATATTAAATTTCCGAGGCATATTCACCAACAAGCCCATGTGGTGGAACGGTTGGGCGTTGACATCAAAGGCGGGAGGTTGAGGGATCAAATCCTACCCCCACCAAACTTAGTGCGTTTTACATTGGTTGAGGGTTGTGGTTATGACCATGTTTGATTGTTTTAAATGGTTGGTTATGGGGACGCCCGATGGGTCGACCCACATGGCCGGGTGGGTTCAACTCCTGCCAGCCTCTCTTTTAATAGAGGATGGTTCATGGGGGTGGTGGGGTTGGTTGCCCCCCCTCCCTTTTATTATATATTTTTTGTTTTTAATATAACAAATGCACATTTTTTGAAATTCAAATTTTAGCCGTAGGAGTGCATTTAACAACCCCACAATTTCGCCTGGAATCCAGCCCATGTTGGGAAGAATCCGGTGGCCGGAAAAAGTCCAAATTGTGGCCTCCTTAAGCTTGCCTAGTCATCGAAAAGTCAACCCAACTTTGACTGCTTCTAACTTTCGCATACGGACTCGGATTGATGAACCGTTCGCATTGGTCCTGGTTTGAAAACATTTTGATCACTTTGATTTTTGAGCTTCCCTGAGTCCTCCTTGTCCTGTGTGTGTCTCTAGAGCCACCTGGATCAATGCTCCCCACTGAGGATCTTTTGGTCCTCCAAAAGCATGAAAAATAATCTGCAACTTCTCTGTACCTTGTCTGAATCACAAGCGTCCTGAAAGTTCTCACTTCCATCTCCTTCACCTTTGTTCTTCAGAGCCTTAAGCAATGAGCCGACACCTACAACCTCTAGTACATTATTTTGCAAATTACACGATTTACTTTCATGGCCAAATAATGACCCAAGCGTCCCACACTTGCCACGAGTTTATACACATACTCGGTGGTCAAGTTTTCATCAAGATGGACACAACAAACAAGGCCAACATATCATTGTTGCTTCAACAAGTGATGGAAAAACACATCATCATTGCAACACATGATTTACAAAGATAAGGCCAGACAATATTTGCTTTGACAAGTGATGGAAACACGACATCACTTTCACAGTTTATCATGCAACTCAAAATAAGACCAAACATCATTGTTGTTGAACAAGCGATGGAAAACACATCATCACTTTTACATTTTAAAATGCAACAAAATGATTTACAAAAGAAGGACAAAACGACAACATGTCTAGAAACCATTTTTCACTTATCAATGGGAATGGATCTCCTCCTTGTGGCAGTTTTTCTTGTCGAACAACTGCTTCACCTAGTTCACGCACCGACATTTTGTCTTTAAGGTGCTATTGTGGATGGAGCCTCCAACAAGTGGCTCTTTGATGGCCACTTTTGTCGTAATGACTACAATAGGTTCTCTTCCTCCAGATTTGCTTAACATGTTTCTTTTCATGCGGTTGAGAGGGTCTTTGACGCCTCATCCATTTGTGTGCTGCCATTCTTTTCCAACACTTAGAAAATGTATGGTTATGTAATCCACAAAAGGTACATGTTTTCCGATGCCATGTTTTATGTTCATCATTAACAACATGATCATAATCGAAATGAACATTCGAATGTCGAGACTAGTTATACCTTTCCTTGTTGTCTCTGGTGTAAGTATGGTGATGAGAGCTTGCCTCAACTCTCTCCCTGAAATTGAAAATGCCATGGGATGATGGGGATGTGTTCCCATCATTTTCTTTCATCGACGATTTTGACGATGTCTTAGAAGCATATGACACCTTCGAACATTCTCCTTTGGTGTATCTGGAGCCTGCAAATTGAGGTCTCTGCACAACCTCCAAAGGTTGAGTTATGCCTTGGTTATTAACACCAAGTTCTTCTTCCTCCTTGTGCTTCGTCTTGGTAAGGAGCCTCATGTTTTTCCTTGTAATTGGGATCTCCAAATCTCCAACAGAAATCATACTATGTGAAGATGAAACCAAAAGGAAATCAACATCTTTTACCTCCTCTTTTGATTTGGAAATAACTGATGAGGGTTTCTCATCATCCGTTGTTGGTGGTTCGCTAACTGTTGTGGCACATTCCCCAACTTCCTTTCTAACATACCCAAGTCCTGCCTGACGGGGTAATTCCTCTACTTTGATGGGGTTGACAATGCCTTGGCCATTAATGCCTACGCATTTTCCTTCATACCCCATTCTCTTAACCAGTTTGGAGCCAATTCCTATGGTTTGGTTTTCGAAAACAATGATATCATCATCAAGAAATATACATGAAGATGGAGAACTACTTTTTACCTCACATGGGTTAAGATGCAACTTTTCCAAGGCCTCGTCCTTTGCTTGCAGCTATCATAGCAAACTTTGTTTTTCCTCTTTCTTTTCATGTAGAAGCGTCTTCAATTCAACATTCTCTATTTGGAGATTCTATTTGTTGTGCTTCAGTTCTTCCAGGGCCTCTTCCGTGGCTCGTAGATGAAGCTGCAATCGCTTCTTTTCCTCTGTCTCTTTTTGTAGAGTTTCATACATTATTTTCACTCTTTTGGAAATGTTGAGCATGGTCTCGTACATCAATTTTTTGTCCTCTGTCATTGCACGTTCCATTGTTCACACTGCAATTCACATCCACACAAAGAGCACTCTAATACCACTTGACCTAGGTCTGAGTGTGACAAAGGACCCTTCCAAGACCTTTTACTTTCGTGATGTGTTAATTTGCATTTTTTTAAAAGAACATTAATGAATACATCTGCATGTTGTAAAGAAGAGGAACGTGACAAACATCAGCAACATAAAAACATAAGCCGTTGATAATGGAGTTCGTCTAGGAGGGACTACGTCTCTGGGCCCCACAGTCAAGATGGTGTAGGCCACTGCATTAAGTGTTGTCAATAGTGATAATGTACATAGAGGTGATGTTACTATCATACAAGGAAAATGCCCTCACACAGGAGTGGATCTAAGAGATGTTCCACTACAGGAACTCTTAGTCAAAAGATTCCTATCAGTATGACACAAAACTCTTGCACAATGAACACCCCGCCAACATGGTATAAAAGGGATCTCAAAGCAAACATGCGTGGCGACACATGAGTATGCCATAAACATACAACAAAGGGATCTCAAAACACAACATGATGAATCATGACAACAAGTACATCACATAGGCTATTCTATGTCACATCAAACAGGAATCCTGAGAATGAGTAATAAACAAGATCCCACATCAAGCATCAAAAAGGATCTGTGCATCATAATGCATAAAGAAGAAGTACATGAACACAACATATATCTCACAACCAAGGGCCATCTGAAGAAGTGGATGTCAAACTGTTGAAGCTTCTCGAACCATCTATCTCACGGCATCGAATCGCATGAAAATGGTTGCTCGCACATGAATGTTGACACCTGCATTTCGCTTAGAAACGTGGTTGAAGAATAGAATGAGAGAATGAGAAATCTGAATGCACTATTAGATTTGTGGCGTCAAATAGTGCAAAATTGACTGTCCAAAATCTGAATTCTGGGAAATTAAGAATTTGGGGCTCAAGGAATCTTTTAGATTCCCCTAGATTCCTCAAAGATTCTGCTCCATGGGTGGATTGGAAATATGCAACTCCAAAGGTGAATCTAACTTTTCCATTGCGATCCCTGCAGAAAACCATGAAAACGACTATAAACTTGACTATATTCCGACATGGAGAAAATTTACCTCCTCAGGAAAATTGCAAGGATCATGGTTCTGCTCCCTGTTTTTGCAGCGATCATGGTTCCACTTGCATACTAAAAAATTGCCAAAAAATGTAGAACTTTGATGGAGACATGGAAAACGCTATTGTGTTCATGTCGTTGAGAAGTGCTGAAACCATATAAAATTAGTCAAATTCTGACAAAGTGAAAATTCGGCCCTCTTGCAAAACGCTACCTTGAATTGCATGTGTTGTCTTCTTCCACCTCGAAATGCGTGCCCGCTCTTGGTTCCTCCATCCCCTTGGGTGCACTATGCAAATGAAATTTTATATTAAATTTCCTCGGTAGATTCACCAACAAGCCCATGTTGTGGAACAATTGGGTGTTGGCATTAAAGGCGGGAGGTCGGGGGATCAAATCTCGTTCGCACCAAACTTAGTGCATTTTACAATGATTAAGGGTTGCGGTTATAACCTTGTTTGATTTTTTTAAATGGTTGCTTATGGCTCCACCCAGTGGGCCGGCCCACATGGCCTGGCGGGTTCAACTCCCACTGGCCTCTCTTTTAATAGAGCGATGGTTCATGAGGGTGGTGTGGTTGGTGGCCCCCACCCCCTTTTATTATAATTTTTTTTTGTTTTTAATGTAACAAATACACATTTTTGAAATTCAAATTTTAGCCGTAGGAGTGCATTTAATGACCCCACAATTTCACCTGGAATTTGGCCCAGGTTGGCCTCCTTAAGCCTGCCCAGTCATCAAAAAGTCAACCCGACTTTGACTGCTTCTAACTTTCGCATACGGACTTAGATTGACAAACTGTTTGCACCGCCATGATTAGAACAACGAGGTCTATGCTTTGGTCCTAATTTGAAAGCATTCTTATCACTTTGGTTTTTGAGCTTCCCTAAGTCCTCCTTGTCTTGTGTGTGTCTCTAGAGCCACCTGAATTAGTGTTTTATTGTTCACATATCAATGGGTGGAGGTAGAAACTCTCGGACCTAGGGATCCACATTTACTGCGGTGGGGAGAGTTGATTCCTTGTCATGGAGGTGGTCAACAAATTTCCTTTCCACACGCATTATGTGTATGGCTACTTCAGTAGCTCATCATGGTGGATGATTGGGCCTATGTTGGGATAGATTTTTGAGGAGATATTGATATCCCACTGCCACTTGGGATGCAGTAGAATGAATAAGGTAAAGAAATGTTTTTTAAGTTTTTCAAAATTTTGATGTTTTTTAATTATGTGAATTGAGATTAAGACTTGTAATATTTTGCAGATTTTTTGTGCAGGAAATCCTTTATGTAGACAAAAACGATCCCTCTAGTCCTACGGGAGGATCTAGCAACAAACGAAGACAAATATATGTAAAATTTCCTAGTTTATATGGGAAAACACAAAAGAGGATAGATGACCTACCTCACTCTCATGCTAATATATGTTGGTTTTGTCCTTGATTATTTCATTTCCAAGCTCAATCTCCTCTTCACCATTATGGATGAATACCTACAAGGAAGATCACGTGGAGACAACAAACACATACATAGAAAAATTCATTCCAATATAAACCATGTAACAGATCAAGGAGTATTACACTAAATGAGCAATAATTGACACATTTATGGAAAGAAAACACATAATGTATTATTAATAGATAGTAAAGGGGACAATACAACCACTTAAGCCTTGATGTGGGAAGCCTCCTTTAGGTGAGTTTCCAAGTCCTAGCCTTAACCTTCAAGCAGTCCTTTATCCTTAGCAAAACGGACAACAATTGGGCATATTTCAACACTAGGAAGGCAACCAATCATTAGCCGACCATTAGTGGATAATAGGGATCTCATTTATAGGGAAGGAAAGGGAGTTGAGTATCCATGAAAGGAGGGATAAGTTACAAATCTCAAGGGAAAGATCCATGAAATTAGGATGAAGGACTAGGAATGGGAGGTCACGTTCTAATCTTCATTCACCTATAACTAGCTCATCGTTCTCGAGACTTCCAGTAAGAGAAGCATCTCCTCCATTTTGGGAAAAATTGCTTGAAGAGGATCAACACGGATTTCCTTGATAAAAGTTGTGTTGGCAACGCGAGGATAGTGTGATGCAACAAGTGATCATCACGGGTCACTAGTTATGAAAAATGCGTTGGTCTAGAAAAACAAGGTTTTTGACAAGTTCTTAAGAATTATCTCAAGGCTAGTCTTCTTCTTTTCTTTACGGATGCTTCTGAACATGTTTCATGGTGAATACACTGACAACTTTATTCATTTTGTGACATTTTTGGCATTAACGACACAAAGTTCAACACTTTAGCATATGAGATGGTCAATGTGACAAAATATTGTATAACATATGCCTCCTAAAGCATGAAGGTAGAACGGGAAGTGATGGTTGAAGTATGCCTAACATAATATAATATATTTGACTTCTCTGATGTAAGTATGCCTAATAATACATCTCTGAGTAGGCATCTAATAATACATGAATCCAAGGCATGGACGCAACAATCCAAATAGAAGGGATCATGTGTACAATCATGAATACTTAATAACTCCACGCAACCTAAATTTATGAGATGGAACCCAAGATCTTCATCTCTGTCTCGATCCAGCCAAAGTATGAACCTAACCATGTGAATAAATGTGTCAGAGCTGAACATGGTATAAGCCATCTGATTATTGGTCAATGATGTAAACCGTTAATAGCTATGAGAGAAACCACCAATGATGATGATGGCTCTCAAGGTACAACATCACAATCCATGAGTGTGAACAATGAAGTTGAAGTCGAACACTTGCATAATCATTTGATCGAAGGCTAGTGATGTTAACCTGTTAAGGCCAGTAGGCTTGTATTTGTCGAGTGTATACAAATTACTTAATGGTTTGTTTGAATAAAGTCGAACTTAATGTCACAGATGATGTTATAAGTTTGAGTGTCACTATCCAGAATATCACAATGGGTGTGGTCATCAAGAGGTCTGGTCTAAAACATGAATTTGTTTTGAGTTATTAGGAAATTTGTCAAGGTTTGATATAACAAAGTCATGAATCTAAATAGTGGGTTTGTCATGAGATTTACATGAGACAATTGAAAATATCATTGTACCAAAGCAAGATAGTTGTTGAATTTCCACCTTTCTTTTCTCCCCCTTACTCTATTATTTTCCCTAAGCATTATAACCTACATTCTACATTCCCTTTTTCCCATTCCCTATGTTTTAAATCCCCTAACCTACTCCCCTATATATCTAATCATTCGTCACTCCTAAACAAGAAATCATCACAACTCCCTTTTTCATTTTCATAGAGCTATGATTGCACATTTAAAATTGCATTACCCATATCATCCTCTCATCACTCGAAATCCTATGATAAATCAAATCTCATAATGATTATAAGGCCCAAGTTATTATGTTTTGCAAAAGAAGGCATTGTATGACATCACACAACAAGACAAAATAGAAGCAATTTGAAATCCAATGGACAGACGGCCATTTTTCTTCACATAAGTTGCCTAAGTTGTTGATTTTCTGTGAAGTTTGATTGAATGAAGTTTCAATTGCAGAGTATTCGAGCCAGTATTTGAAGAACACAGTACGTAGAGGTTTTGTTTGTAAGAGTTGGTTGATACACGAGGTGATGCACATCGGGTTGTTGCACATAGGACGCTATGCAAGTTGTTGCACAGTTTCTTTCAATAACCATCCAAAATCAATTTAACTCATCCTTGGTTTTCTAGAGGTAGGGTCATGCCACTTAGCATTTAGAACCCTTTGTTTCCTTTCTTGAATGTGGAGTTACATTTGTTTTTTAGTTTAAGCTTGTTGCACAGATCATGTTTCCACACAGACCCTGTTTTCCCTTTTAAAATTTTGAGTAAGGGTAATAGGAAGATAGTAGTTGATATTTAATGTTGAGTTGCCCTAAGGTTGAAATTTGTAAAGTCTTGAAACTCATTAATGACCCTTTGAAGTTGTCAACTTATCATATTTGCATTACGTAGCGTGTTGGCAGCATGATGAACTAGTGACATAAATAGTGGAAGAGATAAATGAAGATGAGTAGCTTAATAAGAAACCAAGAAAGAAATCCATCAGAGGGTTAAGCAGGAAGCAAAATGTAAGAGGAAAGAAAAAGGACTAGGTGCCAGAGGTTTATGAAGCAGAGTTTCATGTAGTGGAGGCCCATGAAGCAGAACTCCAAGCAACCAAGGTTCAGTTGACAACAAAGGAGATAGTGAAAGATAAAAAGTTCTTGTTGAAGCCTAAAAATAGGTCGAATGTGAAGAAGAATGTCAAGTAGTAATTTCTGAAATCAAGTGATGAAAATAAACAAGAAAAGGAGGACACTAAGTTTGTGTCAAGACCTAAAACCAGGTCAAAGGCCAAACAAAGTAGTGGAAGGTATACTGGAAGTTGATGATGTCTCAAAAATTAAAAGCAACAAGATGTCAAGGAAGAAATGGATTTTAAACTGAAGAAAGTAGATGATGAAGTTGACAGATTGAAAGATGCACTCACAAAAGTTCAGTTGAAAATGGTACTTCTAAAGAAGCAAGATAAATAATTTCAAGATACTAATGCATAGGCAGTTAAGGTCAAAGAAGAACTAAAAACACCTTCCAAACCTACTGCGCTGGATAAAGGAAAAAAGTGATTGATGTTGAGTAAGAGCAGAAGCCAAAGTCGAAGTCTAGAAGACCCTTTACTAGAGCATCGAAAATCAAACAAGGTTGGGTTCAACAGATGAAACAAATAGCCCAATCTCCTGATAAAGTAGACTTTGATCAGTGGAGAGAATATCACAGGTACCTAGAAGAGCTTGAGGAATGCCAAATGCAGGTGTTGCAAGTTGCACAGGACAATGATGACTACAAGAAGGTTGTTAATCAATTGATAATAGATGCTGACAAGGAACTGCTTCAAGCCAGTAAATCACTTGACAAAGAAAAATATTTTGTTAAATCGACAATTCCTATAAGAAAGCAAGTCAAACAGTATTATATAAGAAATCTAGTTCTGAAGTGAAGGGTAAGGATAATGAAGTAAAAGTTATTAAAGGCACAGAGATTGATCAAGAAATATAGGGAAGCTTCTAGAGTACCTCCACCTAGCAATGTGCCTAGGCCAAGGACTAAAACTCAACCATAGTCAAAACCTCCTCAATCAACATTAGTTGTAGAAAAACATCTTCCATCCAAAAGGATTGGAGCCAAAGCAACCACCAGCAAATCTCATCCAACAAAAGGACGAGGAGGTACCCTGATATTCATTAAGAGTTGAAATTTTATTAATAACTGAAGATTGCTGGTGTTGTGTAGTAGAATTTCTTTTTGTTTGCAGAAGCCATGGATATCTTTTTATAGATGAACCTGGGTATTTTGAAACTGTTAATATGTGGCTAGTTTTGATGGTAGGAAAGAGGCACAAAATGGGTTTGAAAGCTAGTTTATACAAATGTTGTGCAGTGGCTATGCACATGCTGCATACATATTTATGTGTTTTTTTAATTATGCCATTGGTCAAGAGAAGAGTGGTTCCACATATTGTTGAGTCAGAAGATGAATCATCATTTAGTCATCAGCCAGGTATTCAATTTTGTGGAGACTTATGCCAACGGGGTATCATACCTAGTTGTTGGGTAGTTGCTACGAAGTGCTAGGCTTTATTGTTGTTTCCTCTTTTTATTTTATGCAAAAAGTATGGTCGATGTTTTGGAAGACTATACTTTGGATAGCTATTATGACAAGATAATATGATAAAATTTGTCAAGCTTTTCTTGTTTTTTGTTTTTCTATTAAAGAAAAAACTGATAAGTATGTTAAATTTCTTGTTTTGTTTTCAGTTCGATCCACTTCATGGATAAGAGATGCTTTGCATCTAGACATAATGTTTAAAATTGTATGGCTATTTAATGCCAAAGTTTGGAAATTTGAAGGGGTTGGATAATATTGCAAAATAGTTTTAAGAGACTTGTGTATTGTGATCTAGTTTTTCATGAATAAAGGTGTTTTGTGCTCAGTGTTCTAGTGGATATTCACAAAGATACTTATGGTAATGTGATTCAGATTTGTTCCTTCTTGTGATAATTATATTGTTATATTTCTTTTACGGTCTTTCATCTTATGGGTATGTTGATTCAACCATGTTAGGATTCAACCTTGCATTGCTCTAATTAAGTTGTGTCAAATAGTTCAGTTGCAAATGGAATATATTATACCCTTCTTTTATATCCTTTCCTCTTAATACTTAGTCTCAAATATACAACACCATAACTTAATCTTTCTCTGTTATGTGTGAATGAGTACTTTTCATGTTCATCTTCCACTATATGATAATTGGTTTCCTTTATTTGAAGTATATGTTAGACAAGCCTATGTGTGTGTTATTAGTTTTTAAATGCATAAATATCATTGGCCAATAGTATTAGGATAAAAAAATTTCACTTCTCAGTAATCTTTGTTTACTTCCAACATTACATTTCAAAAAAACCCTTCAGATCTGGTCTATGTCTGCCATATAATCAAAATCTTTAGTTTTCATAAGTTGAGGGAGCCCCTCTAGTTGGAGAAGACCAATCTATCAACCCAAAGATGTCTGTGGTTACCTCTTATTTTTCTCCTTTCATCCTGGAGAGAACTACAGAGTGCTAACACAATGGCGTCATTGTCAGGGAGCAAACAATTTCATATTCCTTGGGAAAGATCATCATAGTTTAGATCTGATTGTTGATGGTGGTCAACATTCAAACATAAGAAGGTTGATATCATTCACTTGGTGACTCCAAGACTTCAAAACAGATTTACAAAAGGACAAACTTCATCAAGGAAGGATGGAGAAACAACGTTTGAAAGTTAGGTACTTGAACCTGAAATCTTTACAGGATATAATTTCTTATTGTATCAATTGCCTCCTGTTTTTGACTGAGTATATCAAAGGGATTTTATTTTTTTTGTTAAACTTGAATGTAGACTATAAATATGCACACGAGTCTTCTTTGAGAGATGTACATCATTCTCCTGAAGTTGCAAGTGTATCTCATGTTTGTATGAGTTGTCCTGAACAAGGTCCAATTGATAATCATAGTCTAGTTGATACAATTTTCTTTCATACATTAGTCCTGTATGTTTCTCGGTATGCCCCATTACATCTGTTAGCCCCTTTGCATGAATTACCAAAGGATTATGGGCAAAGGCTACCTAAATTTTATAGTACAAGAAAAGTCGCAACACAATAACATGTAAATAAAATTATCTATTTTATGGATCTGGGGGAAGTTGAGTATGAGGAAGTGAAATTAAGGTTGTTTGCTCAAAGCCTTACTGGAGAAGTTGGACGTGGTATAAAATCCTAGCAGTTGGAAGTATTCTTTCTTTCCAGCAATTTGAACATGTTTTCATTGACAGATGGGAGGTCAAAGTGAACCCTTTTCAGATTATGGATGAATATCAGAACCTAAAGAGGTAGCTTGGTGAGACAGCCTAAGGATTCTCAACTAGCTTTAATAGAGTTTTTAATGACATATCTTCATATATAAAACCTCTTCTTGAATTGGCTATGCTTCATTTTTCAGATGGTTTTGAGGCCGAGATTGCTTATCAGCTCAGAGAGAGGAACCCCGCCACTTTGGAGGACATGCAAAAAGTCGTGGTTGATGTGGAAACTAATATGCTAGTAAAATGGGCCAGTATGGAAGCTAAAAGGAAGGAAGCAGTGAAGGAGGAGATTTCTCCATTGTTGGACCATAAGCTGGACATAATGATAAAATCCATGGAAAGGATGATGGAAAGATTCACCTTGCAAAATGAACTTGCTGTCAGAAAACAATGAAGAAAGCCTCCTTGCCAAGAAAAATGGGCAAAAAAAGGAGAGTGGTTATTTGTCTCATAAGGAGTTAGACATTAATTGTCTTATTTTTTCATTTGAAGACAGTCCTGAAGGACAACCAACACTACTCACTCAGCAAGAGGACATTAAACCTCATTAGTTTGAAGAAAGTAGTCAGGTTGCATGTGTCAGTAATAAGGAATCTGATGAAAGTACCGAATCAAGTGAGTAGTCTTGTAGCTTCGATATGGAACACAAAGGAAAGGATGAATTCGTTGACAATAATTCTTTACCTTTATGTTATGTTGCATTGGAATTGGTGAAAGAAAACTATAAGGTCACCAAAAAAGTAGAGAGGCAATATGAAATTAGCAAAAATTGGCAACAATTCTTTCCTATATGTGATGCCCCTATTATCTGTAACATGGAAGACCCCCTCAGTCCAAAATTACACCCATTGAGTAATTATGAGGCTCAAAATCATGTAGTATCTTCAGAACCAATACACAATGAATTGTAACAACCTTCTTTAATTTTCAATGATCTAGTAGCCAATTATTTGGATGATTTCTGCACTTAGAATGTTCCTTCTTTAGTTAGTTGTGAGCCTGAAAATAGGGGCAAGGAAGATTTTATTCAGCAACCAACATTTTTGTCTTGTCCAACAGTAGTTCCATCATTTCCCCTACAAAGGTCTCAAAAAAATTTGCAGCCTTGTTTATTGAAAATAACAACAAGAAATGTTAAAAATTGAATCCAGAATATTCGAATTTTAATTTGTCCTTGAATTAAAATTGTGAATTAAATTCGAATTTAGTCTCACCAGCTGCTTGACAAATAATTAATTAATTCATTATGGATTAATTAGTTGGAGAAATTCAAGTTATAAGTCTTTGTGAAGTCATGCAACAGTTATCCCTTAAATTAAGGAGATCATCCCTTAATGAAGGAGATAAGATTTAGTTATATTTGAGTTGTAATTAGTTAGCTTAGTTTACTGAGTTAAGTCCAGTTAAATTAATTCCAAACCGTTTGAGGAACTAATTGTGATTTCAGTCAGCTAATGCATGCATGCATCCAACTAGTGTACTCCAGATAACTGGAGATTTTCTCATCAGTAACTCATGCATGTCTATTCTAAGATAGATAGAGTTGAGATTGAAGACAAGGACAATGTACTGTGAGTTGCATGTTTTCTCCTCTAAAGGAAACTCATGCATGCTGAAGGAATAAGGTTCCTTGAGGATTGCGTAGTTTTACAGGGTGTGAGATCAGTGTTACACTTGGTAATAGGAGGATCACCCAAGAGAAACTGCACAAGGAAATAGGAGGCTTGAAGGGTAGAGGAGAAGGTTTGTGAAAAGCCTTGTTTGCCTGTGATCATCCAGGAGGATTGTACTGAGAGCTGGCTAGCTATGGGAGCTAAGGCTTTGTGTAATCTTGATGTATTTCCACCTTGTATGATAATACAGATAGTGGGGTTTTTAGTTGAGGCTTTCTCCTGAGTATTTTATGTGTTTCATGTGTATTGATTCTTCTTCTCTGGTTCTATGTGTTCCGTTTGATCTTGCTCAAAAATGTTAATTTTCCGCTAATTGATTGTAGAAGTAGATTAAAGTATTTTGCTTTATTTATATTGCATTATCAAGATAATCTATAGTTAGATTTTCTACATGGTCTTAGAGGTAGATTTGTAGAGAATTTGAAAAATTTATACATGGTATCGGAGCTGAATTTATCGGAGCTGTGAACAATATACGAAGAAGAGAATTCGAAGTTTGAAGTTCAAGGTTGTAGGTGCAAATCGAATTCATATCATACTTCAGGTTGGTCAATGGCATTCTATGGCTTGAGACTCGAATATGCCTTGGAAGGTAGTTCGAATTACATAGCATGGAAAGGTCATATGAAGGTTGTATTAGAAGACAACAGCTTGAAGGATTTCATTGATCAAAAAATCGCAAAGCCATGTTCAACTAATGCACAAGAGTTGGTTGAGTGGAAGAAGTGTGTGGCGAAGGCGAGACGGATCATCCTTGAGGGAGTTTGAGACCATATTATTCGTTTCTCCATGGGAAGGATACTCCATATTCAATGTGGAAGACATTGAAGGACCTCTACCAGAACAATAGCGACCAGAGGAAGTTGGCGCTCAATGATAAGCTTTGAAGAATCAAGATGGAGAACGGTGATACTATTTCCACATATTTGAACAAGCTCACTACTTGTAGAGATGAGCTTGGAAGTGTGGGAATAACTACTGCCGATGATGATATGGTGAGCCTTGCTCCCCTTGGCCTTCCAAAGAGCTGGCATAGTTACTAGGACTCTGTGAATGGAAGGGAGAAACTACCGGATTGGGAACGATTGTGGTTGGATCTCATGCAGGAGGAGATCAGGAGGAGCACTCGAGATGGTTCTTCATCCAAGGATGCTGATGCAGAAAATATGGCCTTAGCAAGTAAGGAAAGGAAAGGGAAGGGGAAGTTGTCCCATTTTGAATCGAATTCTTCTCATGGAGGGAAGAAGGGTGACAAGTCTAAAGTGAGATGCTTTAATTGTCACGAGATGGGACATTATGTGACTAATTTCCCATTGAAGAAATCCAAGAAGGGATCCTTGGAAGGATCGGAAGGTGAGGCATTAGCCTCTCAGTTCAAAATGGACTTTACTCTCATTGCATGCATGGTGTCATCGATGATGGGTTGTAGTTGGTTTCTTGACAGTGGAGCCTCATTCCACATGACCGGTGATAAAAGTTTATTCAGTACCTTGGAGGAGAAAGACCTCATGATTCACATAGAGATGGGTGACGACAAAAAATTTAGTGTTTCAGGAGTGGGCATGGTTGCTTTTTAGAGGGAGCATGGAGCTTTTATCACCCTGACCAATGTGAAGTATGTGCCTGGACTGAAGAAGAACTTGGTATTGGTCGCAATGTTGGAGGACAAAGGCTACGATGTTGTCTTTAGTAAGGGAAAGGTTTTCCTTAGACACATCACCACGAGACAAGTGAAATAGATTGGTTCACGAGTTAAGAACCTGTATGCACTTGAGGTTCAAGATGCATGCAAAGCCTTGAGGAGCAAGGCAAATGTTAGAGACTTGGTGGTTGAGAGGGAGAGTAAATTACCTCTCAACATGCAGCCCCAAAAGAAGTCTCAGATAATTATGGAGGAGCCACATTTGGAGATGCTGAGAGGAGATCGAGTGGAGGCATCCACTCATGCAGAGACTTCCAGTAGGGGGAAATATCGAGCCAAGTGGGTAGAGGGATCACATGCAGCATACCTCTAGGTGTGAGGTGGGGCGATGTGAAGTGATAGTCTAAATAAGTTTGAAATTGGGCAGGGTACATTGAGAGGTTTTATCTCATGGATCATACCTTGCTACGGGAGCCCAAAGTACATAGTAGCAGGAAGAATCAGTGGGATTGATGCAATCAGAGATCAAAGTGATAGAGGCTAGAGCAGTCAGATACTGAAGATTGCAGAGAAGGATTGACAATAGTGCAGAAAGGTTGAGTCAGCAGAAGCGCAGAGTTTTCAGTTGACAGAGGCAATAACAGTCGGAGACTTTGATGATAGAGGCATCATTCTGACTCAGTTTGGATGTTTTTTTGTTTCTGGAGATTGTTGGAGCAATAACACTAGAGGGAAGTGTTGCATGCAGAACATCCAAAGGTTCAGGATCGAGATCGAGTTGAATTCCTTTCTTGCTGAGAGGGAGTGTTGAAAATAGCAACAAGAAATGTTAAAACTAGAATCCAGAATATTCCAATTTTAATTTGTCCTTGAATTAAAATTGTGAATTAAATTTGAATTTAGTCTCACCAACTGCTTGAAAAATAATTAATTAATTAATTATGGATTAATTAGTTGGAGAAATTCAATTTAGAAGTCTTTGTGAAGTCATGCAACAATTATCCCTTAATTAAGGAGATAAGATTGAGTTATATTTGAGTTGTAATTAGTTAGCTCAGTTTACTAAGTTAAGTCTAGTTAAAATAGTTCTAAACTGTTTGAGGAACTAATTGTCAGTTCATTCAGTTAATGCATGCATGCATCGAATTAGTGTACTCCAGATAACTAAAGATTCTCTCATCAGTAACTCATGCATGTCTATTCTGAAAAAGACCCAGTTGAGATTAAAGATAAGGACAGTGTACTATCAGTTGCATGTTTTCTCGTATAAAGGAAACTCATGCATGCAGAAGGAATAAGGTTCCTTGAGGATTGCACAGTTTTACAGGGTGTGAGATCAATGTTAAACTTGGTAACAGGAGGATCACCCAGGAGAACTGTGCAAGGAAATAGGAGGCTTGGAGGGTAGAGGAGAAGGTTTGTGAGAAGCCTTGTTTGCCTGTAAGCATCCAGGAGGATTGTACAAAGAGCTGGCTAGTTGTGGGAGCTAAGGCTTTGTGTAATCTTGATGTATTTCCACCTTGTATGATAATTTAGATAGTGGGGTTTTTAGCTGAGGCTTTCCCCTGAGTATTTTCTATGTTTCATGTGTATTGATTCTTCTTCTCTAGTTATATGTGTTCTGCTTGATCTTGCTCA
Source organism: Pinus taeda (assembly GCA_000404065.3). Classification (NCBI taxonomy): domain Eukaryota; kingdom Viridiplantae; phylum Streptophyta; class Pinopsida; order Pinales; family Pinaceae; genus Pinus; species Pinus taeda. The sequence continues at coordinate 121,841 of APFE031390717.1, read as the reverse complement.
AATCTTTTAAGCTTCCGCTAACTGATTGTAGAAGTAGATTAAAGTATTTTGCTTTAGTTATATTGCAGTATCAGGTTAATATACAGTAAAATTTTCTACATGGTCTTAGAGGTAGATTTGTAGAGAATTTGCAAAATTTCTACACTGTTAGGATAGACATAAGTTGAAGTTGCAGGAAAATGATGTTGCAAATAAAAGATTTATCATAACAGAATTACAATCTATCAGAGGATCTAGAATTCAGTGTGCATTCCTATGAGGATCCTGTTGCAGCATTCTTGAAGTCAACTAGTGGGCTCATGTTCTTTAATCTCATTGTTGTTGAAACTATTTGCGAGCTTTTATAGGAGTTTTCATTAATTAGTTTTCCCTTTTTGATTTGGAGAGAGAACATGTAGAGAATTCAACCAGTGGATAAGGTGCTAGCGTGGTTGCATTGGTTGTTTGAATCAAGCATATTATGGATTAGTTGAGCAAGCAATATAGTAGGTGTGGACATCTACCATTTGAGTTTGAAGCCCGAGGAGAAAGCCCTAACACTTTGGTGTTGGGCTGTCAAAATTTCCTTATTTCCTTTGAATTTTGTAGTTTATACAGTATCAGTTTGAATAAATGTAATTGGTTAGTCAACTAGTTTAGTATTTGTTTTTAGTATTTGACTCCATTTCCCAATGATTAGGCCACTAGTATGGTTTTTTGTTCTTGGCGCCTAGCTGGGAGGCTGCCATCCCAAATGGAGCCAATGTTAGGGTCAGTAGATTTGTGTTTGTCGAGTGCCTACAAATTACTTAATGCTTAGTTTGAATAAAGTCAAACTTAATGTCATAGATGCTATCATAAGTTCGAGTGTCACTATCTAGAATATTGCCATGGATGTGGTCATCAAGAGGCCTGGTTGAAAACATGAAGTTGTTTTGAGTTATTGGGAAAATTGTCAAAGTCTGGGATAACCAAGTCATGAATGTAAATAGTGGGTTTGTCATGAGATTTACATGAGATAGTTGAAAATATCACTGTTCCAAAGGAATATAGTTGTTGAGATTCCACCTTTTGTTTCTCCCCCTTGCTCTATTATTTTCCTTAAGAATTATAACCTACATTCTACATTCCATTTTTCCCATTCCCTATGATTTAAATCCCCTACCTTACTCCCTTATATATCTAATCATTCTTCACTCATAAACAAGAAATCATCACAACTGCCTTTTTTATTTTCATATTCAAGAGCTATGACTGCGCATTTAAAATGGAATTACCCATATCATCCTCTCATCACTCCAAATCTTATGATAAATCAAATCTCCTAATGATTATAAGGCCTAATTTATTATGTTTTGCAAAAGAAGCCATTGTATGTAATCACATAACAAGAAAAAATAGAAGCAATTTGAAATCCAATGGACATACCACCATTTTTCTTCATAGAAGTTGCCTGCATTGTTGATTTACAATGAAGTTTGATTGAATGAACTTTCAATTGTAGAGTATTCAAGCTAGGAGTTGAAGAACGCAGTACGCAAAAGTTATTGCACAATGGGTTATTGCACATAGGACACTACTTTCAATAACTATCTAGCATCAATTTAACTCATTCTTGATTTTCCAGAGGTAGGGTCATGCCACTCAACATTTAGAACCCTTTATTTCCTTTCTTGAATATGGAGTTGTGTTTGTTTTTTAGTTGAAGTTTGCTGCGCAGACCATGTTGCCATGCAAACCTTGTTTTCTCTTTTAAAAATATGAGTAAGGGTAATAGGTAGATAGTAGCTAATATTTAATGCTAAGTTGGCCTAGGGTTGGAATTTGTAAAGTCTTGAAACTCATTAGTCACCCTTTGAAGATGTCAACTTATCTTATTTGCATTGCGTAGCATGTTGGCTTTATAAACCTCTGTCTACTACTGTAAAAAAAGTGCATTTGTTATTGATGTTGCAAGAGCCTACGTGGTCTCCCAAAACTTAGAAGTTTTCCCTGTGTATAAAGGTGACCATGGCTCATACTGTAAATAGAAAAGGAGGGGAGATTATGAATACAAAACCCAAAAATTTGGCTCTCATAAACTCTAGTCCAACAATTAGAGTCCCTTTTGAAAATGTTGGGTGCATCCCCTTCTGTAAAAATATACAATTAGTAGGTCATCATGTTCAGTTAGTTAGTCTTTTTTCCTTGAGTTTTAAATATGGAAAGGTCAAGTTGGGAAATCTGGAGATACCCATCACAAAAGAACTTATATCTAATGCCACAGGCATTGCTTCAGATGGGGAAAAATGGTTTAAAGGAGATGATAGAAATGCTTCATTTTTCAAGGAATTTGTAAAACCATATTTTAAAAATCAGTTTGACACAACCTTCCCAAACACATACCTCCAAGATCACTACAACCGAAGGTACTTTTGTTATGAACCAGCTCAAGAAAATATAGAAAAGATAGATCAACGCCTTAGAATTCAACCTCTTTGAGGGGGAAACCTCCTTTACATTACATAAATGAACAATTCTTGGATGATACAAATGACAAAACCTCCTTTCTATATATAGGAGTCTAAGGAGTCACAATATAATTTAGCCGACCTAACAATAATAATATAAAGCCACAAAAATAACAATAGAGGGATTCTATGGGGCACAGTAATAACAATATGAGGGCAATAGGGGCACAACAATATTAATAAGGGGTATAACTACAATAGTAATGGGGTAATCACTAGTATTATAGGGACCCAACATGCCCCTCGCCTTCAAAAAAGTGTTGTCCTCAACGCTTTGAGTAGTTCTGGATACTTCTGCATAAAATTCTCATCCTCCCATGTGGAATCTT
>APFE031390717.1:105994-118782 GCA_000404065.3 Pinus taeda | reverse complement strand
TGGTGCAGTCTTATACCAGTACGGGAGTTACAACCCCCTTTGCTCTTGTACTAGCCGATCCATTTACTAGTACGCAGGATGCTACCTGCTACAATGCTCCAAAGATTTCCTTTAGCTCTTGTACTAGCTTAGATACTAGTACGTAGGTGCTGACCTTCAATCTTCTCTCCTCCAAGTACCACATTTCATCAATTTTCAGACTGGATACATTGAAGCACAACACATAATCTGAAAGGCCACGTTTCATCCAATTTTCATACTGGACCCAATAACCACATTGAAGCTCATAATCAAACAGCCTTCTGAATCACCCAATCACTAGATCAATACATATACAATGAGAGTCATTAATCAGATCTAGTCCATCAGATCACATGAAGATGAGTCATTAAGAACATAATCAATCACTTCTCAGACTGCTGTTATCAGATCATAATACCAAAAACCAGACCCAGAACACAACAAGGATAAACATGGACAGCTAATTTGATTTCAAGAGAAGTACACAGCTTCACCCATGTAATGCATGCGTACAAGTACGCAACTTCACCCATGTAATGCCTGCGTACAAGTACGCACTGTTCCTCTGTGGCGCCGCGCACCACCGCAGCTGCGCCTTCTGTGGCGCCGCGCACCTCTGTAGCTGCGCCTTTTGTGGCGCCGCGTACCTCCGCAGCTGCGCCTTTTGTGGCGCCGCGTACCTCTGCAGCTGCGCCTTCTGTGGCGCCGCGCACCTCCGCAGTTGCGCCTTCTGTGGCGCCTCCGCATTGCGCCTTCGGTGGTGCCTCTATGGCGTCTCCTGTGGCGCCTCCGCACTGCGCCTTCTGTGGCGCCTCTGTGGCGTCTCCGCACTGTGCCTTCTGTGGTGCCTCTATGGCATCTCCGCACTGCGCCTTCTGTGGCGCCTTCGCACTGCGCCTTCGGTGGCGTCTCCGCACTGCGCCTTCTGTGGCGCCTCTGTGGCGTCTGCCGCACTGCGCCTTCTGTGGCACCTTTGCACTGCGCCTTCTATGGCGTCTCTGCACCGCGCCTTCTATGGCGCCTTCGCACTGTGCTTTCTGTGGCGCCTCTGTGGCGTCTCCACACTACGCCTTTTGTGGCGCCTTCGCACTGCACCTTCTGTGGCGCCTCCGCACCTCCGCAGCTGCGCCTTATTTAGATCTAGACATTACTCCAAGAGATCATAGTATTTCAGATCTAGCTCTCATAAGATGTTCAACCCAAAACATACTCAAGCCAAATGATCTCCTTTGCTTTATATAGGCAAGCTCTTCCTCAAATCATGGATCATGGGGCTCAATAATAATAATATAAAACAATACCATGAGCCAAAACCATAATAACACAATTCTGTCGGCTAAATACCAAGAGTTAAACATAAGAAACCCCACGTGTGCTTTTCTTTGCCTTGAAGTGTGTGCACTGGGGGTACGCACCTCCTGAATGGGATAACTGCGGGTATTTACACACTTTATGTAACACCGACCTGCGTGTACGCACCTTATGTAAGGTGTACCTACGTACCCCTTATTTTCTTCAATATTTGATAGTTGATCATCAATCTCTGTTGCTGACTTGAAGTACTGTGATCTATCACCTGAATGGGTTGCCATCAAGGACAACACTTTAGCCATAATGCCAACAAACTTCGCCAATTGTATCTACCACAATCCAATCATCTAAGCCAGTTATTAATCAACCATCTTCATCATCATCTAGTTCACCTCCATCAATTTCAAACCCTTCTTCAACCACTACAACTTTACCTCCTAGTCAAACCAGAATTACAACAATGGAAAACCGATATGCTCCTCTTGCTTTACCTGGACAAGTCCATCCCATGCCTACAGATTATTAGAGTAATATTTTCCTATTTGATGCTACTGGTCATTACACTGCCCAACAACATGTAAAAAAGATGTCTGACTTTTTTGAATTACATGAAATAGATGAAGCAGATGTCCAAATGAGATTGTTTGCCCAAACATTAACTAATATCCTTTCCCAACCCCATTCACTGATGAGGCCCTAGATAATGTAGCTGGCCAAGAAGCATACTCTTTCACTGATGGGTTCTTTGGGTACCATCAGATCAAAATTATTCCTGAGGATAGAAGCAAGATGGCCTTCATGACTGAATGGGGATGTTTTCAGTACATTGTAATGCCTTTTGAGTTGAAGAATGCACCAATGATATCTTCGTGCATAGTCATTGCGGCATTCAAAGACTTCATTCATAAATTTTTGGAGGTATAATTTGACGATTGGACAGTGTTTGGATTGGTCAAGTACCATGTGGTGAGTCTATGCTTAATGCTAGATACATGTAGGAGATATCAGATCACGCTCAATCTAAAGAAGTGTTTGTTTTGTGTCCCTTTTGGGATCTTGCTAGGTCATGTCATATGCTAACAAGGATTAATGGTAGACCTCGCGAAGATCGCGGTGATAATTAACTTGGAGGCACCGAGGAATGTGAAACATCTGCGCACAACTCTAGGGCATACCGAATACTATAGGAAGTTCATCAAGATTTATGCCTAGATCACCGCACCTATGGAGAAATTGTTGAAAAAGGATGCTATATTTTGTTGAAATGACGAATGTCAGAAGAGCTTGGATGTGCTGAAAGAGAAAATTGTCACTGCTTCGATCCTAGTCTTCCCAGATTGAAAAAAGGAATTTCATGTGCATGTGGACAAATCATGTATTGCAAGAGGGGTCGTACTGACACAAGCTGGTGAGGAAGAATTGGATCATCCTATAGAATTCGCAAGTAAGAAGCTGTCTAAAGCAAAGAAAAATTATTCCATGACAGAGCATGAAGGATTAGCTATGGTGTACATGCTCCAGAAGTTTAGGCACTATTTGTTGGGTGAACACTTTAAGATGTATACGGATCATTCCGCATTGAAGTACCTAGTCAACAAGCCTGTGTTGGGGGGGGGTGGGGGGGTATGTAGGTGGTTGTTGTTGTTCCAGAAGTACGAATTTGAAGTTATTGTGAAGCGAGGATGACTGAATGTGGGACTTGATCATCTGTCGTGCATTGAAAATGGAGAGGAACCTACTAATTTGGAGGAAGGATTGCTTGATTCATAGTTCTTTGTGGTGTGCATAGTGTATAGTCACTTTGAAGATATTATCCACTTTTTGATGATAGGATCGACTTTGGAAGGTTATACAAGTTAACAAAAGAAGGAACTAGTAGTGCGTGCGATAGACTTTTCTATCATTATAGGGCACTTGTACAAAATGGGGTTAGACAAAATATTGTGACGTTATGTGCCTCACTTTGAACAAAGTAGCATCCTCGCTGAGACTCACAGAGTAGCTGTGGGAGGACATTATGCAAGAAAAGCAACAACGCAGAAGATTCTACGTGCCGGGTTGTGGTGGCCAACCATGCATAAGGAATCAAAAGCATATTGTATGGCATGTGATGCATGTCAAAGGACTGGTAGGCCGTCGCGGAGGGATGAACTACCTCTGATGCTGTAGATGACGTTACAACCATTCGAGAAATGGGCGATTGACTTTGTGGGTCCAATTCAGCCTCAAGGAAAGAAGACGGGTGCGTGGTACATCATCACTACAACTGAGTACTTGACCAAGTGGGCGGAGGCACAACTTGTGAAGGACTGTATAGGTGCGACAACAGCAAAGTTTATTTTTGAATATGTGTTGACAATATTTGGTTGTCCAAGATCTTGATGAGCAATCACGGTATGCACTTTCTTAACAAAACAATAAGCGCATTGATAGAATAATTTCAAGTGTATCATAGGAAAAGTATGCCTTATCACCAATAGGCTAATGGGACAGTGGAAGCATTCAATAAGATACTAGAGAGTATGCTGACGAAGGTCTGCAATGCTCAGAGAAATGACTAGGATGTGCACGCACCCACGGTGTTATGGGCCTACAGAATGACTTGCAAGAAGATGACTGGGCAAATGCCTTTCAGACTCGTGTATGGCGTAGAAGCTGTGATGCCAATGAAATACATTGTACCTAGTCTGCACATAAAGACACTCATAGGAATGGTAGATCACGGAGCCCTGTAAGAGAGGCTCATGTAGCTAGCATCTTGAGGAGGATTGATTTCTAGTTGGATTTCATCTACAAGTTCAAAAGGAGCGCAAACAGGCATGGCATGATCAGCACATCAAATTGTGCACCTTCAAGGTAAATGATCTGGTCTTGTTATATGACAATAAATTTGATAAATTTCCAGGGAAATTTAGGATGAACTCGCTAGGGCCATATGTCATCAAGGAGATTACCAATCATTGAGAAGTTCAGTTGGTCAAATTGAATGGAGAACCATTCCCAGGGAAGGTGAATGACAGTTGACTGAAGCCATATACTGCTGATCTAGCTAGGTGATTATATGAGGGAAGCATAGTCTTAGCACTCCAAGCAGCTTAAAGGAAGTGTGAGACTATAAACTACACTACCCAAGTCAGAGAGCTGTGCGATTGGGGAACTACGCTGAACAAAGAAATGTCACAGAGCCCGCAGGCAGTTGTGCTACCAAAGGAAAAACTGCACAGGATAGCTGGAAAGTGACCATTAAAGTCATTGTTCATGATTTGACGATGAAAAAATGGCCAAATGGAGCGGGGGGTGACATTTAATTCGGAATGTATGGCCAGATCTTTGAAAATCTACCACCAATCTCACATTAATGAAATAGTTTTGGGGGGAATGGTCACATTTGAATTCGAAAATGCCTATAAATTACAAAGGATTTTGCCAGCGGAAAACACTTGGAATTTTGAGAATTAAGGTATTGAGTTCTCAGGTGCACATGAACCGTGAAAACTTTGAAGTTTTGATAGCAAGTTCAGTATTTGAGACACTGCGAAAGGAGACACAGGAGTTGTTGCATAGCATCATGTCGACGCCTGCAGAAGCTATGAGGGTTGAAGCAGTGACAAACAAGGGAGTTGTTCCAGAGGTAGCTATGGTAGCACGGGAGCTGCCCTAGAAGTTGTGCCTGTGGAAGTACTGGTAGAATTTCCTAAATCCACAAGGACACCCAAGCCAAGGCCTACGCAGACCTAGGAGGGTCCAAAACTAAAGAAGGATAAGCAAAAAATGTAGCCACCAGTGCATGCATCACCTAGGAAGCGCCCATAGCTAGGAAAACCCATCACAAGAAAAGGCTAAAATGATTGACCTAGATCCGAAAGAAGAGGTCAAAAAAATCCCCATGGATGATGAGGATATTGCAGTGGAAGCAGAGGACGTTGAAATTGAGGGGTCAAACCCCATCTCTAAGTTGCCTGAATACATTCCTTCACGCAGGGGCAAGACAAAGGTTCCCAAAGATATTGATGAGAGTAAGGTCACCCTGCACACACCCCTCCTGCTCAACCAAATTGTCTTTGAGGGACCATGCTTGGGGTGTGTCCCCCTTTTGAAGTTGGAGGACTAGGACTTAGCTAACAGGGAGTGCTTCCCCCATTTAGTGACAGACCAACTTATGCATTGTGTCTTCCATAAAAATACTGGAGTGACTACTTTGGAGCTTAGGAAGTGGCTGAAAGGCGTGGACAAGGCAGGCCTGCTAAACCTGCTATGGGTGCTGCATTACAACCACGCACTTATCATGATGGTAGCGATCAATAAGCTAATGTGCTTGGTGAACAATGGGTGTATGTGGCTAGAGGAGTCGATACCCATCACTAACATGTTGATCCATAGGATCAGACGGCTATTGTACACATGAGAAAATCCAGCCATGGCGTTTGTGTTGGGTTGTGTTATATTCTTTCCATGACTAACCTATGTAGTGAACCGGGGGGTTAGAGGGGGGGTGGATCCCCCCCTTCGTTTCGCCGATTATGCAGCGGGGGGATCACAAGGGGGCGGCAGCCCCCCCTGTCTGGGGGTTTTGAGGGGGCCGAGTAGCCCCCCTCTACGGGGTTCAGGGTAGCGCCCCGGGAAATTTTTTTTTGGACCCTATATTAGGTTGCGTGAACCTACCTATGGTTTTCAGTCCATGGTTTTGGTCGTGATGGTTTTCGGTCCATGGCATTGGATGCTTCGGCATGTATAAATATGTATTGTAACATTGAAAGGAACATAATGAAAAATCAAGCTGGTAGTCCCAGTTTTGGGATCCGGGGGAAAATCTTTGTGAATATGTGTTTAATGTGTTATGCTCTCACATTGTTTATTTTCTTTGTTTTAGAATTCATATGCAGGTAATTTCTATACAGGGTTAAAACCTACAGTTTGGAGGAAAGGTCGGTGAGCATGTGCTTTCCGAGGTGATGAAGGAAAAATTCAAGCATGTAAAGAAGCCGTGTGGCAATGCCATTTCTAGTATCTCTAAACCCTCGGTCAAAGTGTTGACACAAATCTTGGCAGGGAAGGTCATGCGGAAGTGTTGCGCAGATTAAATGTCGACACCAGTGATAGCTCTGGCAGCCCAGTGGATGGAGTGAGTTCAATTTAACTGGGCATGCTACCTCTATGGTGAGTTCCTCACGAAATGATGTGAGGCACAAGATCACAGCAAGAATTTCCACTATGCATGGCTATTGTTGTCCATAGTGTTGGTTGCGTGGGAGCTACCTGAAGATAGTCAATTTCCTTTGGTCGCACCGGACCTATCAGAGGTAGAAAAATTCACTTCGTTGTGGGCGACAAAGGATCCTTAGTGGATAAATCATAGAAAGATCTTCTATATATTGATGGAGTTGAGCTTCCATATGGCCATCAACCACAAGCCACAGTTGCCACCTACAAATTTTGAGAAGTGGCAGGAGTACGTGGAATTCAAGGCTAACTTCCACCATGTCTCAACACGGGCGCAAAAGGACCTTGAGTAGAAATGGCACGAACTACCATACTTGGCCATAGATGATGCAATTATAATAGTCCTCGACTCTTGGCTAGCAGATTGGCGCAATGCCACAAACTCGACAACGGGATCTAGCGAGACTGTCGCGCAGTAGAAGAAGGAAGAAGCCAAGCTGAATATGGAATAGTTGGCCTTGAAGAGAAAAAGGAGGCCGATGACAATGCCAAGGAAGATCACGCTATTGCGCAGCAGTTGGGTGGACAGGTAGGCAAAGAGGAGCATAGATCTTACTAGAGTCAGAAGTCGCGTTCCCCAGAGAACAAGGAAGAAGATGATCAGATAGAGCAGAGAGGAGGGGACCTAAAGATGACTCCATTCCGCGCCAAGCGCATTAGAGATCCAGAGAAGGTAGGGCCATAGAAGAAGTCCAAGGCTATCAAGACGTCTCTGGACCCGATCACCCTAACAGAGAGGGACTTAAATGACAATGGTGATAGGGTGCGAGATATCACCACGAAATTGTTGTAGCAGTTCAAGCAGCAACAACAACAAGCGTTGGGTGCTATACATACAGGTCTATGTGTGTTGCAAATACACGCATCACAGATACAGACCAGCACAACATCAACTAGCTTGATGCCTGGAACCTCATAAGTTGTAGGGATGTTGTGCGCAAGGGATCCAGGAGTAATAGTGCTCCTGCGTGGAGCACTAACAACAGAGATTGAATCTTACAGCCTCGCTATCAGGGCCCTCAAGAGATTTGTACTCAACCTCGCCACACTTCCTAATGAGGTGCTTCACCTTTTGCGGGATAGTGTGATCACAGAACTTTGGGCCTATGAACAGTGTGCATTCAATGAATAGAAGGTCAACTATGCCTAGCTAAATATGCAGAGAGACTCTGTCCTTAACATTCTAAAAGACATTACATACAAGAACTAGCGCATTGCCACAATCATGGCTGAGGCATGCAGGACTGTCCCAGAGTTGGGAATTCTCGAGGCTGAGCCAATAGATGTGAGGGTTCAGAATCTCGATGCTAGAGTGCGTGATGCATGAACTAAATTGGAAAAAGTTTAGTTGGAGCTGAACTTCAGAATTGGAGAGTTGCAGTTGAAGGCCCAGCCTTCGACTCTGCTAGAGATCAGAGTGCAACACAAGAGCATTGTGAAAGACGTGGTAGAAATAGTAGAGAGCATAGTGAAGCACTATACCATGCTCTTCGAGTAGTCGCTCGAGGTAGTCACCTGCCTGTAAAAATATCGTAACGTACAGTAGCTGGAAATAGAAGCGTGGTAGCTGCAGCAGTGTTACGACGAAGTCAAAGCAATAGAGTGCATCGTCACCATCACACAAAGGTTAGCCAAGCTGCAGGAGGCCACGACATTGAAAGAGAAGGTAGATGCAACTTAGCACAAGGAAGCCATGATAAAGGCTTGCTTAGGTTGGATGAGGCCTACTTGATCACAACCACTATTGAAGGAAATTTGGCTAGTCTGCAGGAGACTCAGTAGAAGATTAAGTTAGACAGCACAGGGCCAGCGACAGAGCAGTTGGTCAAGGAGATGAAGCAGGTGATAACACAATGTACCACCAAGGTAGTAGTTGTCCAAGTCAAGCTGGGAGGTCTTCGTGACAAGATCTCCACACCAGCAAAGTGACTCAAGGGCGAGTCACCATGTTTGTATTGGGGGCCTATTGGGAATGGGTCCCCTGGGGGTCAATTTTGGAGTTAAAAACCCAAGTTTTGGGGAAAAACGCCTGAAGTTTGTATAAAGAAATGTAAAGTCTCTACATTTTTTGGTCATGAAGCATGAATATTTCAAGATTAAAAAAGGGTTTTGCACCCTTACTCTAGATAGGTTGTGTCAGTTTTAGAGATCTTCCCTTGGTCCGTAGACCATGCGATTGTATAAAAAGGAGGTCTTAGAGGAGTCTAAGAAAAGAAGTCAGTGAAGTAAAAGTGTTTGATGAGTTTGTGAAGAGCTAAGAGTGAAAGCTTTAGCATAGGAAGAGGCTCTATATCTGAGTGCACAGAGGCCTAGGGTAGAAGTCTACAACTGAGTGCGTAGACCCCTGCAGCTGTGTGTACAGGGCAGATAGAGTCTGTATTGAAAATCTGAATCATCAATAAAGAGAAGTATTTTGAAATTATTGTGTATTTTTCCTCTGTTGATTGCATGTTATTATGTTATGTCAAGTTCTGGGTTTATTTTATAAATTTGATGCACGAATTGTAGATTTTAACCCCGTACAGAAATTACCTGCATACGAATTCTAAAACACAGAAAAATAAACAATGCGAGAGCATAACACATAAAACACATATACACAGAGAGTTTCCCACTGGATCCCAAAACTGGAACTACCAACTTGATTTTTCATTATGTTCCTTTCAATGTTATAATACATATTTATACATGCCGAAGCATCCAATACCATGGACCGAAAACCATCGCATCTAATACCATTGACCGAAGACCATCACATCTAATACCATGGACTGAAAAACCATTGCATCCAAAAAATATGTGCAAAAATCATGCACAAAACCATAGGTGGGTCTGCCCAACCTAACATAGGGTCCAAAATCAAAATTTCCTGGGGCACTGCCCTGGACCCCATAAAGTGGGTTTACGAGTACCCCTCAAACCCCCTATTAACTATGTGGAAAGAATATAACACAACCCAACACGAATGTATATGTTTCTATATGTTATATGAACGTAAATAATGACAAATGTTTACATGAAGATAATCCTAATTGCATGGTAAATTTGACAAACACTTAAGATAATTCAGGAAATTATACAATATCACAGTAGCAAAGGAATGTAAGTACTTGAGCCATGGGGCAGGGTTGTGTGAAGGACGATCGTATACCTTCGCGATAGTTTTAAGAGACAGAAATGAAAGTACATAGATAATCCCTAAAGGCTTATCAATCTGCGTGAAGGAAGGGGTTAAGGTATAAAACCAACATCACAATCATCTCAGGGTGTGGAAACTTGGTTCCTACATCCCTCCATACTGCTTCAGTTGAGACTTCGATTTGCACTCCACGAATTGATGCCAAAAGGGCCAGTAGTGTATGGATTTGCTTGGATGACTAGCGTTGAACCCTGGTTCACTTTTCATAAATGTGTATGTTAATGCATCATTTATCTTAATTCTACTTGAATCGTTAAGTGGATTACTTTTGATTATGCTATTTGTATTCGTATACTTTTTTGTGTATTTGATTTCTTGTGTAGGCATTCAAACGTGGCGAGTAGTAGGACTGAGCCTGAGGTGCAGGTGATTTGAGGTCTTCAACAAAGGAGGACATTATAACATCAAAACGAGGTAGGCCATCTTCCTCTTCTCTCAATTGGATTGTAATTTAGGAAAGTGTCTTGTAGGTTGTCACGTAGGTCGCTAGTCCCACTCAGTGGGATAAAGGGATTGTATTTGTCCACAGAGAGGATTTTCCTAGACAACAAAATGGCAACTCCACTGGGGAAGCTGTAGCCCTTTCCATCCATTCCTTCAATCAGATCCTTTGACTAGTTTGACCAACCGCCAATTTTCCGGCTTTTGTGCATAAGTTTGGGTTTATACCATCACTAATTACTAGCTTAGAGTGCTAAGTCTATATTTTTTCTTGGAATATATTTTGTCTTTTCCCATATTCCTCTCTTAGCGTGAGTTTTATCAGTAACAGTCATGCTGACAACACGTGTTTTTACCTGTACAGTCGTGTTGAAAACAATTTTCTTCATTGTTTGCTTGCGCTAGAAATCATCACTACTTTTGCGATATAAAGTAGTGCTGATGACCTTGACCAACGCAGGTTTTGTTGTAAAAAGTAGCACTAATAACAAAATCATCACGAGTGTTGGTATATAGAGTAGCGTTGCTCCTTGAATGTGTGAATTTTTAGGTTTTTTTCCTTAGAATGCATTGCGTCTTGGCCCCTGAGGTCTTTTCCTATCCTGTATGCTTGGATTTGTCAATGGTTTTGATTGATTGTCTTGATTAATTTGCAAAATTTGTCTCATTGGCTTTCAAGTGACAACTGATTGAGTTCTAGGGTTTCTAGTCAACTGGCCATCGCTTGTTGCTTGTTGGTTTCATTGAGATGTTGGTTTTGTTGATTGATTGAGTGTTGTTTTCTGTGAAAATCATTGAAAATGTCATTTTGCATTTGTTTTAGCTTGCCTTTCAAAATTTACTTTTCGTGAAAATGCATTAGATTAGCTGCATTCAAAAGTTATTTTTTAAGGTTGACCATTGAAAATAATTCACATTTTTCACTGATTGAAAGCTAAAGGCTCTATTAGGTGCATCAAATCATTCAAAATGAAAAGAAAAACATAATTCATATAAGTGCATCTTTGTAAAGTAAAATCATTTTGCTTTTGAAAAGTTGCATTTAGGATAGTGAAAAGTTGAAATTATTTTTACTTTTTGCATTTTGTTTGGAAGACGAAAGTGAAAGTTAGTGAAAGGAATTTTGCTTGATGCATTTTGTTTGATGCATTATTAATTGAAATTTATTCCTTTGATTAGTATAACTTTCATTGAAACGAAAATTTTTCTTTTTCTCATATCGATGCATCTTAGGTGTTCAGGTGACATCATTTTGAGTCTTAAAATTGAAACTTAATTGAAGATAAACTTAAAATTTACCTCAATTAACCTAATGTTCATTTGGAAATTAATGCAAACATTTAGAGGTCTATTCTAGAGATGTGATCCGACGTCTTTAAACATAGAAGTTGTCGTTAACTTCCTGCATTGTATCCCAGAGGTGAAATCATGTCCTAGTATGGAAGTCTATCGAAGGTTCTCCAGTACTTTCGGGTATATGGAAGGCACTTTAGTATGGCAAGTATATATGATCCGGATTTAAACAGGAACGCAACAAATTACAGAGATAACCATATACACAAAGATGCAGCGGAAATAATACTTCATTTCATTAATGGAAAATACTAAAACATGCTTACAATCAGAAATGGAAATAAACTAGCTAGGGCGATGGTAGCTTATCTCTGAGAAGAGGTGTGTTGGCTACATGCCTCTGAACTATGTTACAATGAGGCTCGAAGGCCTCTTTATTGTCGAGAAACAATGAAAAGCCCTTAACATTCCAAAACCTAACCCTAGGAGATGAAACGCCAAACTATGGGCCCCGTTTGGCAGTAAGTTGGTACATCAACTTCCCGGGGTCGTACTTTAGCATATGATTTTCGTTTGACGCGTACAATAGCTCATTAGAAAGATCTATTCGAGCACTATCCTTGTTGGAACAGGAAACATGTCCATTCCATGGACCCATGTTGCCCCCGGATTCCCCAAAAAACGTCGTTTAGGGCCTCAAAACGGCTCCGGAAGTTCAGGACTCGAAAAACTGCTAAAATAGTAAGTTGTGCTACAATTAAGGAAACTGAAAATGCTGAGAAAGACAATGGTGGGGGGTCCAGGTGGACTTGGCAGGTGGCCACCAATATCCACCTGGATCATTCCTCCCCCCTTAGGAAGCAATGGTCCCCATTGCGTTGAGCTCCTCCATGAGATGAGGAAACTTCTGCTGAACCTGGTTCCCTGGTGAACCACTTGCCCTGCTGAAGGAGTTGGCCTGCTTTGACAACTCGGTACAGTTGGATATTCTGTTGGCGGGTGTTCTTGATCTGTGTGTCCATGATCCGATCAGTTGCAGCTTGTTCCATGCAATCTGGATTTAATTCTGTGGGTTGGAGCTGTTTCTGCAATGTCAGATGTGTCTAGCAATGGTGGAAAGTATGGGCGAAGGCGGTCCACATTGAACACTGGGTGCAGGCCAAGGAATGGGGGAATGCTGAGCTCAAATGCATTGTCTCCCATAGCCTTACTAATGGTGTAAGGACCATATTGGAGTGGTCTTAATTTCCAATAGGCTCCAGTAAGGCGTTCCTTTTGTAAATGCAACCAGACTTTGTCGCCC